>APFE030750387.1:151047-174973 GCA_000404065.3 Pinus taeda
TGGCAGGTAGCCATGGAAGAAGAGATGGACTCCTTAATGCATAACCAGACTTGGGATTTAGTCAGGTTGCCTGCAGGAAAAACTACATTGAGGAATAAATGGGTTTACAGGTTGAAGGAAGAAGATGGAGGAAAACAGAGGTACAAAGCTAGACTTGTGGTGAAGGGGTTTGCACAGAAGAAAGGTATTGATTTTGATGAAATATTTTCTCCTGTTGTTAAAATGACTTCAATCAGAACTATTTCAGTCTAGTAGCAGTTGAAGATTTGCATCTTGAGCAGTTAGATGTAAAGACAACCTTTCTCCATGGGGATTTGGAGGAAGAGATATATATGCAGCAACCACAAGGATATGAAGCGAAAGGGAAGGAGAAACTAGTGTGCAGGTTGAAGAAGAGCTTGTATGGCTTAAAACAGGCTCCAAGGCAGTGGTATCTAAAATTTGACAAGTTTATGTCTGAACAAGGTTATACTAGATGTCACTCTGATCATTGTGTTTATCTGAAAAAGCAAAATGATGGCAGCTATATTATATTGTTATTGTATGTAGATGACATGCTTGTTGCAGGGTCTAATACGCAGGAAATAAATGTGCTTAAAAGAAAATTGGGAAATTCATTTGCAATGAAGGATTTGGGAGCTGCAAAACAAATCCTTGGTATGAGAATAACTAGAGACAGGAAAAATCACAAACTAACATTGTCTCAGAATGAGTACATACAAAAGGTGTTGAAAATATTTAATATGCACAATGCAAAACTAGTTAGTACACCTTTTGCTAGCCATTTTAAACTTAGTAAGGAAATGTGCCCAAAGGCCCAAGAAGACATGGATTATATGTCTATAGTTCCATATGCATCAACAGTTGGAAGATTAATGTATGCAATGGTCTGTACAAGGCCTGATATTGCACATGCAGTGGGAGTTGTAAGCAGGTACATGAACAATCCAGGAAATGAACATTGGATGGCAGTGAAATGGATTCTCAGATATTTGAAAAGTACCACAAATCAAGCATTATGCTTTGGTGGTTCAAACATTTCTCTACAGGGATATGTTGATGCAGATATGGCAAGAGACAGAGATAACAGGAGGAGCACTACAGGATATGTCTTTACTGTAGGTGGAATAGCTATTAGTTGGGTTTCAAAATTCCAAAGTGTTGCTGCACTTTCAACAACAGAAGTAGAGTATGTTGCTGTTACAGAGGCTAGTAAAGAAATGATTTGGTTACAAAAGTTTATGGGTGAATTGGGTAAGGAGCATGATATGGGCACGTTATACAGTGATAGACAAAGTGCCATTCATGTTGCAAAGAAATCAGCATTTCATTCCAGGACTAAACACATACAGCTCAAGTACCATTTCATATGATCAGTGTTGGAAGATGGAGAGTTAAAGTTGGAAAAGATACACACTAGCCAGAATCCTGCAGATATGCTTACAAAAGTTGTAACCAGGGAGAAACTGAGAATATGCTCAATTTCAATTGGTCTTCAAGGATGACGATGAAGATGAGAAATAACTAGGTCCAAAGAGGAGTCATTGTCTAACAAATGAAGCAATGATGGAGTTGCTACAATCATTCTCCAAGTGGGAGATTGTTGGGTGTGGAGCATGATTGTTCAGAGTTCTTTGTTTCAGCTAGATGTATTATCCCAGGAAGTGTACACCCCTCCACGTGGGGGGGTGTGGGGGGTAATTGTCCCCCCTCGCGGGGTTCGGGGGGGCCGATCCCCCCCGACTGGGTTCGGGGCCAGCGGGGGTTCGGGGCAGCACCCCCGAAGCTAAAAATATATGTAAAATTGCCTTTAAAAGTATAGTAATTTTCTAGTCAATCTGGGCCGTTCATTAGGCGATGATCTGACGGTAGAACTATGTTTAGTTAGGTTTTTTTCCCTAGAAGGCCCCCCCTCTCTTTTTATGAGGGCATTTATTTGAGGTTGTGTATAATGTGTATTCTCTATTGAGAAGTAGAGAGGTGAGACTGTTTAAAGAAAACAGAGGATATTATATCGGATCTTTGTAGGTTGTGTCTCTCATTGCTGGATATAGAAAGGGGCTCTGTTCGGGGTGGTGTAGCCCAACTGGTGAACCACGTATATCTGTGTCTCTCTTGTTTTATGCGTTTTCTGTGTTTATATTTCTGCAATATTTTATGTGTTCCATTGCTCCGTAATATATAATTTTCTAACATGCATAAGAAAACATATACATATATCATTTAGAGTAAACAAGATAGCTGAAATACAATATGACATATGCATGAAATGTGTTGGCTCTATTATATTAAGAAGTGTAAGTTCCAGTCATACAATACATCCATGTCCAACCACTAGTTCTGACAACGGAACATTACAGTCACTATCGCCTACTCCTCCAAAGAGATATACTAGCTTTACGTAGTGGAGAAGCCAAGGCTCATTACAATACTGTCCAAAATTTCTCTAAGATACTCCTATCAGAAGCTTGGTTGACCAAAAGTATTTACAATGAGTTATGAGGGACTATTTATAACAAAGAGTGGGGTGACCCTTGACATTCCCCTTTGTGACTATTCATCTATCCCCATGACCCTTCAACTACTATATTATTGTTACATTCAAATATCGACACTTGAAATTCCACTTGACAAGACGTTACATTACAATGCACATGTGCCCATGTGAGACAAAATGGCTTGAGCAAGCCATGCAAGACATCAATGACACTCAGACCGTTGTGGTGAGACCAACTCTTTGACATCCTTGTGATGGTCGAAGTTGGTGAGATAATGCTAAGCTTGGTCGTCCATGATGGTATCTGTGCGCTCAATGTTGACATCTTGTTGAAGCGAACTCTTGCCTTTGTTACATCTGGGTGCACTGGAATGGCATGTGCTGGTGGCCATGTGCATCAACTTGTCAAAATACATGTTCTGGTCCAGTTGGACTTGCTGCTTGTCTTCGCCTCAGTGAGTGTGCCAAATGGGTGGGATCGCATGCGTGCGCACAATGACATGATGCTGTTGAATTCCCTTGCATGAGATCAACAACACTTCTCACCTTTTCTGCTCTATGCCAGATGTTGGGATGGATCTATAACTTGTACGAGCGCGGTTTCATCTGTCTATGCATGTTGCGTACCCTGCTGTACTTGTTCCTGCTTCAACTCATTCGCTCGTCTATGTAGCACCTCTTCTTCCTTGAGTCACTGCTTCAGCACATGCAACTCCTTATCTGTTTCATTCTCTGCCTTCCCGCGATCTTCATGTCGCGGCGTCACCTCATAGTCTGAGTCTCCAAAGTTATTTTCATCACAAGTAGATCTGCTTGAGCTTGCAACTTTGTTCCACCTCTGTGTCGTCAACAACCTTCCTCTTGCATTCATTGCGTGTAGGTGTGTTGCCTTTTGTTGCTACTAATGGTGTTGCTTGTTGTAATCCTACTTCTAAATTGTCTTGATGTCCTTGTCTACGAACAACTTGGTGTCTTCATAGGTAGGCGAGCTCATAGACACTTGCTTGGCTGCAAACCTTGTTAGGCTCTCAATGGTGTCCTTTGCCTCTGTTCTTCTAAAGGCCATTGTACTTGTGCTGTTAAGAGATAGACGAACACCTGCGATGCCTGGAGACATAACAACACTCATGTTAAGCAACCTGTCAGTTGAAAACCAAAACAAACTTGAGGACTGACTTGCAACATATCTGTGTGATTGATTGTGAAGATTGCACAATTTCTGCTGGGAGGTTGGGAGACTAATTGCTAAAAATGCGCAAGGCACAATCGGGCTGTTAGGAGGTTGACTGACTACTGGAACTACACAATGCATAGTCTAGCCTGGCCTGCTAAGGATTGAAACTGCGCAATCCACAATTTTAGTCAGCAGTGACATGCAACCAGCAAACTACATTGCGTAGTTTCTGGGGCCAGCAGGACACTGCCTCCAAGAATTGCGCAATGCAAGTCTGGAGGTCAGTGCTTGACCAAACTTGCGCAATTTCTGGAGGGAAGGTAGAGCCTTCGCTTCCAGAAATGCATAGTGCTAGCTTGACAGGGCACGGTCTGGGCCAAGGCAACCCAGATCGGCCAACGGGCGACTAAAAACATGAGAAGTCTGGATGCATGGTGAGATGAGTGCAAACAAGAGTGAATGATCGTTCATGCAAACAACAAGTGTGGGATTCAGAAATAGGAAAGCATGCATGTGTGTTAAGTGAGTTGTCGCAACGACGACCGTCTGTGCAAATCAGTGTCATGCATGCGACAACAGTGAGATGTGAATGAAAACTGAAACGATGCTTCTACAAGCTAACATACATTAAAACGACAGCAAATGCTCACTGAAATCAAGCAGAAAACACTCACACGAAGCGAAACACAAAAAAGCGACAGAAACGCAACGCAAGACATGAAAAGCAGGCTTACCCCAAAACAACTGAGCTAAATGTGACGACAACTCTTAGATGCAACATGGGATTATAAAATAAGTTTATAAAAATGGGACAAATAAATTAAATTAAGACAATAAATAAGCTCAAACAATAAAAAAAGTTCAATAAAATGAACTGATCCAAAAATAATAATAATATCATAATTATTAACTTTTTTTAATAACATAAAAAACTTAAAAATAAAATAAAATTACATTAATTAAGAGAAAATAGAATATTACAAAACATAGTAAATAGTTTCACTTTAGATATCTTAGATAGATATCTCCTGCACTTGATTAGTCCTCTAGAGATGAGAATAGTACTTCAAACAAAGATCTATAGAGGATTGACCTTACCTCCAGGGATCATAGAAAATATATTTCCATAAGATTATGGTGATGATACAATCTTAAGCTTGTTGAGTAGGACTGTTATAAAGTACAATAACATACCTTGATGGCTTCCAACTTTTGTCTGTGATAGTTGAATATCTTTAGGATTGGTGCCCATGTTTACTGATTAGGGCTTGAAGAAGGCCTTAAGAAATAACCCAGATTTGAACTCTGACTTGATTTACCACAGAGAGCTGGAGGTATCTATGAAATTCTTTAGTGATTGCAATCTCTTTAAGCTTGGGCTTGTCCTCACCTGAGCTCTGATACCATGTTAATTTTCAGTTAACATGTTCTTTGCTTAGGTTAGGTACTTCATTCAACCATATGCCCATTAATCCATTTACCAATCACATTAGACAATATGTAATAGTAACTGACGAAATAACATAAATGATAGATGCATAAGACAAGCCAAGACAGACAGACACGAGAATATGGCTCAAGCCAGGGAAAAACCCCAAGATGGGGGAAACCCTTGATCAAATCTTCTTATTATTATCATCAAATGTTCAACAGAGAAAGAAGAGAGTACAATGATATAAAATAACTTGCCAATATGAAGATCATGCATCATTGCTCTTAGATCCATTCAATCCTGTAATCTGGGCAGATAAAGAAGAGTTATTTAACAACAGGGTTGAAAGGGCAACCTCATGTCTTAGTTGTAATTCATTTATTTGCATTTCTTAGCTGTAAGTCATCTGTTTGATTTTTGAGCTTTATCAGATTAATTAATCCACTAATCTAATATGCATGGCCTATATTTCTCACCCGATGTTAGTTACTTGATATGGTTTATATAACATTCCATTCTAGGCTACTTTTATTTTAAGTCAGAGATTTTGTTGATTAAAAGGATGTTCATATTTTGATTGGTTTATTGGAGCTTGGTTTAAAAAAGTTTTAAATTCCACGTGGAAGTTATTTTTTCAGGGTGAGCTCTCTGCACTAGTAAGGTTAGATGATTCCTAGAACATAGGTATACAACAAGCGCATCTTTGGCCTTTGTTGTGTATCTGTTCTTCTTTATATCATTGATGGATGGTTACTGATTGATGTAAAACAGAGGATGGGAAGGTTCTGCCAATTCTCTTAACAAAACAAAATCAAATGGAGTGGTAGAATTGTGTTTTAAAGGGTGAGCCAGAAATAAGTACTTGAAAGGTAGAACTTGAAAATAGCAAGCTATCTAATCTGGATCTAGAGACATAACAGATTGTGGAAAAAAATGATGGAATTGATGAGTCTTCCCTGTAAATAAGATCTAACTGTTAGACCACTGCCCAAATTTTAGTTATCTGCAATGGCAATAGTGGCTCTAGCTTTATTTGTATGAATAACGACTTTGGCCATTGTCCTGTTCGTTTCCTATGAATGATTTTGATTTTCAAACTCCAACTAGTTTGTTATTAAACTTATTAAAGATTTGATGACAAACATATAGTTTTCAAAGCTCTTTTCTAAATTTATTTTCTTGAGCAAATTTTGTTTTTATTTTAGGTACTATAGATTGCTACCGTGTGACATATTCTATGATATAATTGCTTGGATAAATAGACAAAAATGTTGTACAATGTAGTCTTTTTTAAATCTAAAGAAACAAAATTTCCAAATACAAATTTTATTAATTAAGAGCATCTTTTTAGACTTCTTAGATAAGTTATGATTATATTTTGGTAGGGGATTTTGTGTACGCTGATATTGTGTTGTCTCTTTGGTTTCTGTCAGGTAACAATGGTTAATAAGGAATGTGTTCTTGAGCAGCAAACACACATCTTATTCTACTATCGACATGGATCTCCATGGTTTTCAGGCATGGCAACAAAAACACAGATGTCAGTGGGATCTCCAAAGTCCGTGTTGGATGAATAGAATACTAGTGATGATTTTGATTCCTTGTTAGATAAAGAATATTACAGGTCAAATTCAAATAAACAAAACTAGCTCAAGAATGAAGATGAAGCTATTGCTTTCTATCCAAGTCAATTTTTTTTAATTTGTTAGTTGTTGTCATGTTTTAAGTGCAGACTTGTGAAATTCCAAATTACATGTTGATTTATGTGAAGGGGATATATATATATATATAATCCTATGTCGTTCATGGTTCCTGGAGATCTGTGTTACATTTGCACAAAAGTTTATATATATGTATATATATATATATATATAAAATCCTATGTCGTTCATGGTTTCTGGAGATCCATGTTACATTTGCACAAAAGTTTAGATATCATTTAGATATTTAAACACCTAATAGCGACAACATTGAGATTTTTCTTTCACCCAACCTATAGCATATTGCATCTGTCTTCATCAATGCTCTTTTTCCATATGTTATCCACTTATGACATTTCCTTTGTAATATTTGGTGCATTTGCTAGTTATCGGTCATTTATAAGTTATAAATGTCTCCATAGCTTCACTTCTAGTTGATTATTCAACTGAACATATTGATTCTCGTATACATAACTATTTTTCTCTCCACCCACTTTTCATAACTTCTATAGCCATTAGGTAGGGACCTACAACTTCGATGTTGCTTTGCTTATTTAGTAAAATATTGCCAAGACTTTAATTTATTGAAAATTGTAGAATTTACAATTTATAAAGTTTCAAGGTCTAATTTTTAAAAGTCTAATTCTTTAAAGGGTGCTAGCTTAAGGGAAGAGCACGTGCATTACATGCAGGAGGTTGGTGGTTCAATTCCATCGTGCCCTGATATCCATATGGAATGGTGGCGATCATTTTTTGGTGACGGAGGCTCTTTTGCCCATCACCAATGAGCTTATGGTGACGGTCAATGAACTCCACCATATATACACATCAATAGTGATGACCATGAAAGGTACATAACCATAAATCATTGTTGTTGATATGAAATGGTGACGGTCATTGTCCGCCATTATAGTCATTATTCGTGACAAACCTTGAACGTCACCACAACACCTATACTTTTGGCAATGCAGCTTTTGGTGACGGTCAATGAACATCACCATATATATGCACCACTAGTGACGGCCATGAAAGAATCATCACAATAAATCGTTGTTGTTCATATGAAATGATGACGATCACTATCCGTTATTATAATCAATATTCGTGACGGACCCTGAATGTCACCATAACACCTATACTTTTGTCAACGCCACCTTTGGTAATGTTCAGTTTTTGGTGACTAAGGCTATGGTTTGTCACCATTGCTCATATGAAATGGTGACGGCCGCTATCCATCATTATAAATCATTATTGGTGACAGACTTTGAATGTCACCATAACACCTATACTTTTGGCGATGTTCAATTTTTTGTGACGAAGGCTCTTTTGATTGTCACTAATGAGCTTATGGTGACACTTTTTTCCCCTCACCAGTGTCCTTTTGTCTTATAGTGCATACTCTTCTTCTAAGCATGTCTAGGTTGGGATTTCACCATTGATTTGAGATTTGGGGCCCAAACATTGGTTGTAGATAGTGGTCTTTCATCTAGAGCGTCTAGAATTGTGCTTGAACAACTTATTTGGTGCAAACCTATTCATAAAGATTCATCAATTGATTTTTCATCATCATATAGATCAATTTATATGTTATTTTATATACATGCACATAATTAATCTTCCTAAAACATGGTTGATCTTTGTGTGCCTTAGACCATTAAATGCCACAAATCATAGTGATATGTGCTTGAGTCTGGGTTAAGTAATTGCAATATGGGAGAACTAATATGCATTTACAATGTATATCAAAAGAAGAAAGGTGCATTGTAGAATGCATTTGGGGTCATAAGAGAGGCATCATGTCACTATAATAGGGATATAAATATAAAAGGGTATAAACAATGTTAATAAAAAAATGGATACATACAATATTTAGTGAAAATAAAGGTTTTTTTTTTTTTTTGTTGTAAATCTTGGCAGGACCTTCTATTTTCTATTTATAAAAGTCAAGTTTACACTGCATGAATCAGATAGGTGGCCTCAACTTACCCAGTGGGAAACCAAATCTGTTGGCCACCTATCCTCGTTATAAGCCATCCAAAAATAATATAGTTTCAGGCAATCAACCCAAGCTATATATATATATCTATATTATGATAAGAGTCTAAGTTTCTATCTATCATAAGCATACATCAGTAAAAAGTAAATGCTATCTACAAGAAACCAAAAAACATTCTGGAACTTGAGTATTCCTTCTGATCTTTAGAGGTTGAGTCCATTGGATTTAGATCTTTATTTGAGTCTCATGGTGCATCCGCCAACTCAATAATACAAGGGATATGCCTTTGAATATGATCTAGGCGGATGTCCTGCTTGCATAGCTGGAATTGAATGGGCTGCAGGTTTTCTTGTAGTTTGACATGTCCTGGAGGTCATGGTCATCCCCATTGATAGTTGCTCCATGGCCTTCCCCAGAAGGCTCTTCATGAGCCAATACAAGTATAGAGTCTGCGTAAACTGCGCGATTCTTCCCCTAGTATTCCCTGGATCCAGGATTACCTCTTGCCAGGTCTCCATTTCGTCTTTGGAGTCCGCCTCCTCCTTTATATGTTCCTCCCAATATTCTAAAATCTTGTGGATGCTTGCATCCATTCCTACCCTATACACTGTTTCCGCTTCATTGATGAGCCGTTTTGGTGCAGGGCTAAAGGTAACACCTGCACATACCCATAGTATGCATTTCTCCTGATGCATCCACAACTGTCCCAGGTCATTTAACTCTACAATGGAGTTAAATATTTAGACCATAAATAGTCAAATGGCCCTTTTATCAGTTCCTGTGTATAGGAACTCCAATCACCCTACCTGAAACCTCTATTTGGACTCTATCCGCTCATATAACTTTTACATAAGACTTTAACAAAGCCTTCCATTAAATCTCTCTTATCAGGACTTAAAAATCCTTCCTAACCTTTATCATCCTTCATATGCCGCATATATATAATCTTACTATATGCTTTGGTTACACATATATTAACCCAAAACACTATTGACACTTTTCCACTTTATATCCAATTACAAAGGGAAATAGTCCCAAAACATGTATTTCCACTTTATTATGGCTTTAGCATGGAACCCGAGGTTAAAAACTCTATCGCAATTGCTATCGGCTATATCAATGGTTCATAGACATATGAAACATCACCCCTCACCGACTCCGATCTCCGACTATCGGAATATTTTATATATGTTTTAATATTGACAGACTAAATCCACACTTTGCGCCAATACATAGAGAAACCGCTCTATTTTGACAGACTAAATCCACACTTTGCGCCAATACATAGAGAAACCGCTCTATTCAACTGTGGATCTTCCAAATCCAACGGTGGCTGAGCGCTAATTCTTCACGCTTCTCTGTCCGCCCCTTTACTTAGTTTTTCCCTTATTTTCTTCAATCTTCTGCATAGTTCGGGCTTCCAAAGGCTTCTGATCTTTACTATTCCAACCATGCCACTCTGATTCTAAGCTTAGGTTTTCGAGCTCTCAGCTTGCTGTCTCTCCAGAGCTTCGCTCTGTTGCTCCAATTGGATTCAATGATCCCTTCGATTCTTCTAAATCATATTACGCCCTGTGTATTTCAAAAATTTTCCTGCAATTCATTACAGAGCCTACGAGTTCAAACTGTCATTAATCAACACTTAAAACATGGATTCCATACATTCTGACATAATCAGGAAAACTCTGCATATATTAATGTAAAAGCAGGATTACATTCGAGACTCCTCGGTCTCGCTTACACACATACACACATAGGCCTGATTTCCTATTATTCGTGGCCTCCCACTCTGCCTGTAGGCTTACATATGCTTATATGGACACATGGATTGGATTACTGATCCCATCCTTTCCTTAAATCACTCAAATAAAGCCCTAAAGCTTGCTACATGCATACATATGTGGCAGATTTTATCCATTCCATCTTTTCCCTCTGTTTTAAAGCAGAAAAGTCTCCCTATCAGCTCAATGGTCCATATCTCCTCTAATTAACTCCTAAAATCTCTCTCTTGCTCCTACATAATTGGATTTGACTTCTACCACTCATGTTCTCATTTATTTATTTTGAGAGCATTTACATATTATCCCATTATCTAATTAAATCACACTTAAAAGCCTAAATATTGCATTAACTGGATACTTAGGAAAACTATTCCCTAAATTGCATGACCCCCTATATCTACTATTTAAAATAATTTTCCTTGGGCTGAATGCTCCTGCATCAGACTCCCAAAGTAGAAAATATTCATGATCTCCTGATCATGTGTCTTTTGGTTTTTGGTCTTCCTGGATTCCACACTTTGTTCTGTAACTGTCTAGATGCTTTATTCCTTTGCTGTTGCTGCACTTCTGCTGTCTTTTGCTCTATTTTCTTCTTCTTATCAATCAGGTTCAACTTTTGATTGATCTTGCTTGCTGCTGTTACCATTTTCCTCCATTTGAATTGCTTCATCTTCTGCTACCATGTTTCTTCAATTTCTATGTCCAACATATCTTTGGGCTGGTCCATCTTCTGCTTCTTACATCTGTCTTCTTCTCTTTGTTTCAGGTTACTGTTGCTGTCTTCTATGCTGAATTTTCTTTTACTTGCTTCATTCTTTGGTTTACTTGCTCTTGCTTTACTTGCTGCCATTTTCGCTGCCTCTCTATCATCCTTACCCTCTTTCATGATTGAATCATGACTGTTAAGCATTTTCTCTAGCAATTTAACATCTTTGTTCCATGGATTGAATTCTTCCATGAAGTCTTCTTCTTTCATGTTTACTTGGCTGTTCAATTGTGCCAGATCTGTTCCAGCACTTGCAACAAAACCTGCACACTCCAAACATTTGTTAAAATTAAAAACATAAGGTTGTTGTGCCTTATTTATCTTTGGCAACAATTCAGTTTGCTGCATTGTTTTTTCCCCCTTTGTTAGCACATCAGTATGCTGGTTTGAACTCTCAAAAGAATTCTTGAGACTGTCCATTAGTCTCTCTTCCACACCATCTGTCCTAATGATGTCTTCTTGCCCTTGTCCATTGTAGTGAAATCCTTCTTTTGCAGTGTCAATCTGCTGAGCTTCCATATCCATATTCTCTTCTTTATGATTGTCATTCATGAAAATTATTTGGTCTTCCCTTTTCAGCAGTCTATACTGAACATCTATTCTCTGTTTTTTTAACTCCCTTTTCTGAAAATGTAATTTTCTATATAACTCAATAACTTCAATTGGAGTAGATTTTGGAAATTTTACACAATTCTCCATACCTTCCTTTGTTATGGATAGATCATCAAATGTCCTTTCTCCTTTTGCTAAGTCTTTCCCATAGACTTCTTCTTCCTTAACATCTTCCAGTAGATGTTCTTCTTCTTCACTGACTGTCTCAACAACTCCCATGGCTATTTCAACTGTGTCGATTATCATAGTGGATTGGTGATCTTTTACTATGTTTTCAGTTAACATAGTCTCTCCTTCTTCAGTACATTTTGCCTTGCTATCCCTATGTAACTCTTCTCCCAGAGTTATTCTTGTCTCATCATCTTCAAACCATCTCTGTCCTTCCCCAATGACATTCATTAGATCACTTCTTTGGGACAACATTTCTTCTTTGAAATAACACTCTCATCTTCCTGTCTGATGGCGCACACGCGTAAGGGACTCGGGTAATGGACATCCCGTGATGACTGCAGGATCGACGCGGCTAGGGTTTAGTCTACTGCTTTTCGCACCGTTTCACCGTCGCGGTTTCGGTACAGGGGCTATACTGCTACAACTCCTCCATAGGAATCTACACCCGTCGCTTTCGGTCGCCGCTCAGGAGACAGTTATGGCTGACTATATGGAGCAAGAGGCGGTGGACTACTCGGAGGATCCATCGCCGGAAAAAGATATTTTCCGGAACCCTAGGTTTGCATCTCTCTCACAGTTTTCACCTTCCTCATCATCGATTGCTCCGGATCTACAGCAGCACCCTCCCTCTGACTCGCTGGCCGTTCACCGCACATCCTTGCCAATTGCTGCTTCTATCCCTATCGAATCACCGCAGTTTGAGGTCCCCCCGCTCCCGCTGGGCTCTCTGCATTTTCTGGCCACTCATACGCCACCTTCGCCTTCTTTTGATCCGCTCGCCCACCCTCTCCTTTCGGCACCATCTCCCCCCCCGTCGGCTCCCCCTGCATCAAATCCCTCTTCTTCGGGCGTCTGACCCTCAGGCTGTTTTGAAACCCCTGCTGTCAGAATCAAGCCCGCAAAACCCCCTTCCCTGGATGGTATTACCAACCCCCTGGTCGACCATCCGTCAGCTCCTCGCACATGCAAAAAGAAGATTAAGTGCGTAAAGGCAACGACGAAGGACATTACCATTAAGTTCGACGAATTGAAACCTCTCGGCGACCTTATGGACATTGCAAACACTGTACTGGTAGGGCATGTCAGGGGAAGGACATACTCAGTGAAACAACTCAAACAATGGGTAAAGGAGATCTGGGGTGGTGTTTTATTCGACCTGCCTGCGGTCCATGTCCTCCCCAGAGGATGGTTCTCCCTTCATTTCTCCAAGGAAAGTCACACAAATCTGGTCTTGGGCAGATACTGGCATATTGAAATGGCCCCGGTCCTCCTCAGGAGATGGAGTCCCCTCTTTGACCCGAAACACGAACAGATTGGAGCCGGACCGATTTGGGTGCGTCTACCAGGCCTCCCACTGCCATTTTGGGCTGAAGAAGTATTCATTAGGATCAGAAATGCACTGGGGACCTACTTGGATTACGACCGCACATACGTTGAATCTGGGAACCGAACCCTAGCGCGGATATTGGTCCATCTAGACACACGTGATGGACTCGAGGAACAGATCACTCTACATTGAGGAAGATGTATCATAGTTCAGATCCTTGATTATGAAGGAGTCCCCTTCCGTTGCAGACGATGTCACAAAGTGGGACACCTTGCGAAGGATTGTCCACTCAATAAGAAAGCGGAAGAATATCCGAGGGTCACTCCGGCCCCTACCAGAACGGCATCTCCTATCACCTCTCGACCTACCTCTTCGGGACTGCCCACAGCGACCACCTCTCCTGCAATCGATCCGGGACTTCGGCAACCCTCACCGCCAAGGACCAGGGCTCGCTCAGCAGCAGAAGCTGGTATGGTCTCAGGTACTCCTTCCCTCCCCTTGCTTTCTTCTTTTGTTGATATTAATGTATGTGGATCCACCTCACAGACCTCAATGGTTCACTATGCATTATCATCCTCCCCCCTGATTTGCACCACTGATCCCATCATTTCCACCTCCTCCCCCTTGACTAGCCTCCCCCTGTCTCCTCGGGATCTCTCCCCTCCTCATCCATATTTCCTTCGTTCCAGGTCACTAGCCAAAGAGCCTCCCATTTGTCATTCGGGTCTGGGCATTGCAGCCCCAGAAGGTGGAACCATCAATACCAGAGGCAGAAAATCCCATCTCTCAAAGGCTATTAAACAAGCCGGGGCAGAGGTTGTATCCGGCAGGAAATCTACGATTGACGGGGTCCTTAGAGCAGGCCACACCCCGAGAGGTGTTCCCCCATGAAGTGCCTTTCATTCAATTGCAGAGGATTGGCTAGTTCCTCCAAGAAACTAGCCATGGAGCGGCTCATTGAATCTGAGCCTATCGATATCATCATGCTCCAAGAGACCCTCTGTTCTGCTGATCAGATTACTCGAGCCATGCAATCCATAACCCCTGGCTGGACCTACTCTGCCATTGATGCCGTGGGCCGATCTGGAGGACTGGCCATTGGTATTAACCCTCGCTCTATCAAGGTGGACTCGACTTGGGGGGGAACTGGTTTTCTGGGGCATGACATATACTATGTTGATCTTGGTATGAACCTTCGCATTGTCAATGTTTATGCTCCCTGCTCCCAAAGAGAATCGTTCTGGCAGCATCTCCTCAATCTTACCATTATGAATGAAGATCGGGTTGTCATCGGAGGAGACCTTAATTTCTCTTTGGGTTTCAGGGAATCTTGGGGTTCTGCAGCTCAAATTGATCCCATTACGGACTACATGACCAACCTACTAGCTCAAACAAATTTTATGGATATACCCATGCAGAAAATTCTTCCCACATGGAGGAACAGGCGGGTAGGGGATGCTGCCCTTGCTCGTAGACTTGATAGATTCCTCATGAAGGAGACACTCCTTCAGCAACTGCATCACTACAAACAATGGGTTGGCTCGCGGGGTTGGTCGGATCATACTCCAATATACCTGGAGATTCAGGGTCCTTTCAAGAAGCCCAAGGCACCCTTCAAATTTAATCATACCTGGCTGAAGGATCCATGTTATGTCAAGATGATTACCGACTACTGGTCTACTCATCCTATCGATATTTCAGAATCTCTTGCTAAAGGGTTCTGCAGGAATCTCTCTGAAATTAAACACATATCTATTGTTTGGGCAAAGGAGAAACATGCCCGTGACATTGCTCAACTTACCCATATTGAAGCTGAGACATGCTCTCTCACTGATGAAAGGGGGTTGGGGTTTTTAACAGCAGAAGATAAATGCAGGCTTATCGAATTGGAGAACCAAAAAGCAAAGATCCTCAAAGAGACAGAGGAGTCCACAAGACTGAGGAGTAGGGCATTATGGATTCAAGCCGGGGATGCAAACACAAAATTCTTCCATAGTTTTGCCAAGAGCAGAAAAGTAACAAACACTATCTGGAAGCTCCCTACACCTGATGGTCAAATCGCAGATACTTTTAACAAGCTCGCTCAGCTAGGAACCTCCCATTTCAGGGATCTATACAAGTGTCCCCATGAGGTCAATCTGCCTGATATCATTAATGTGGAAAATCACTTTCCGAGATTTGTGGAGGAAGATGATGTGGAGGATCTAAATAGTCCGGTTTCGGCAGAGGAGCTGGAAGGTGTATTGAAGTGGTTCAAAAAGGATAAGGGCCCTGGCCCGGATGGTTGGACCATCGAATTCTATTTAGCCTTCTTCGATGTTCTGGGACAGGATCTTCTGGGCGTGGTCGAGGAGAGCAGGACTACAGGATCCATCTACCATGCCATCAATTCTACCTTCCTTGCTCTCATCCCTAAATCTGACACCCGTGAATCCTTCGATGATTACGGGCCTATATCCCTGTGCAACTGCCTCTACAAAATCATCTCCAAAACTATTGCTAATCGTCTTAGACCTATCCTCTCCAGATCCATTGCCCCGCAACAATTCGCTTTCCTCGAATCTACGCAGATCCATGAGGCCATAGGTCTGGCCCAAGAAGCAATTCACTCCATTTGGTCCAAGCACCTAAAAGCCATCCTTCTCAAAATTGATCTCTCTAAGGCTTTCGACCGGGTCAGCTGGCTCTATATCAAGATGATCCTAATCCACCTAGGTTTCCCTCATGCCTACATCTCTTGGATCATGGCCTGCATAACCTCCCCTACATTCAGCATACTCATTAATGGCTCGGCCTCCCCCTTTTTCCACTCTGAAAGGGGACTGAGACAGGGTTGCCCCCTATCTCCCCTACTCTTCCTTTTGGTCATGGAAGGACTTAGCCGACTCATGGAATCTGCTAAGAGATCTGGAGATATCCGGGGCCTTCGCATATCCGAGCTATGCTTTCTCACACATCTGCTCTTCGTGGACGATGTTCTCATCCTTCTTGATGGCAGTGTTCGAGACTCGCGGTATTTCTCAAAGATCCTGAAACTATTCTCTGCAGCTACATGTATGCTTCCAAATCAGATGAAATCAACCATCACCTGCACTCGCACTTCGGTACAGGAATCCCAACTTGCTCTACATGCATTCCCCTACAATGTTCTCCCTCTGGATAGAGGTCTCAAATATTTGGGATTCAGACTGAAGCCTACTAGTCAAAGAATAGCTGACTGGGTCTGGTTGGTTTCTAAACTCGAGAAAAGACTCATAGGCTGGAGCTACAGATTCCTCTCTCGGGCTGGCAGATTGGTGTTCATTAAATCTGTCTTAGAGGTTACCCCGATTTTCTGGACGGCACTTGCATGGATACCGAGGAATATCGTAGGGCGACTCCAACAGATGTGCAACATATACCTCTGGAATGGAAATCAAGAAAAAATAATATTTGCTTGGATCAGCTGGAAGAAGATCACCTTGCCCAAAAAATGGGGTGGTTTGGGTCTAAAGGAACTTCCTGATTTCGCAATGGCTCTTGCCGCCAAGATGGGATGGACCCTATTAACCAGTCAAAACCTCTGGGCTCAAGTCTCCTATCACAAATACATCTGGCCCCTGAACATTATGGATTGGGCTAGACTACCATCATGGACATCGAAGGGATGCTCATCAATCTGGAAGGCCCTGATACACTCCCTTCCCCTCATCCCTGATAACCTAGTATGGAGAATAAATGATGGTACGCTGGGCAGGATTGGTCTAGATCCGTGGATTAACAGTGGGGGAAGACACATTATCAACCGTGATCTCATTGCACACCTTCATAACAGAGACATCCGGCATTTTGCCCATATTGCTGATCATCTGCATTCAAACATATTCTCCCAAGCTTGGAAAACGACTCAACAACTTGACCTCCCCCCGTAGTGGCATCAGGAATGGAGCGAATATATCCTTGCATTATCCGAAACCCATATCCGCATCAAACAGGGACCTGATGAACTTATCTGGTGTAAGGCATACAATGGTATATATGTACCAAAGTTTGGATACAGAGCACTCATCTCTCACAGAATACCTGATCCTTTGCCTACGTGGTGGAATATCATCTGGAAGCTAAATGCTCCACCTCACTCCAGATTATTTTTCTGGTGCACACTCAAAGGCACCATCCCCACGGGTGAACAACTCACTCGCAGAGCCATCCATGGCCCCTCTTGGTGCACATTCTGCAAGGCGGCATCGGAAACCTCGGATCATATATTCCTCCACTGTCCGGCTGTTCACTCACTTTGGAACAACATTTGTACTCATCTGGGAAGAGTGGGGAACTGGCTTGGGGAGGATCTCACGAGAGCATGGACAGCCTGGACCCATTGCCACCCGGACTCAAAACTCCTAAACCTTCCCCTCGTGGCAACCTGGTTCATTTGGCTAGCTAGGAATCGAATTATATTCGAGGATCAGGCTGTAAATTGGACTCGGACCAAAGCCACCATCATCGCCGTGTACCAAGAAATACCTGAACCTCCCCCTTCCCGAGCCAGGACGATACAGGCATCGCCCCTTATTGATAAATCGACCCCGTGGGCCTTCTTCGATGGGGCAGCAAATCAAGCGGGTTGTGGAGGTGGTTTTATATTGCATATAAATGAGCATCACTGATACCTTATAAAAATGGGACTCGACAGAGGATCAAATAACTTTGCTGAGCTCTCTGCCATTCGGAATCTACTGCATTTCGCATTAACTCATCAGCATATAAAACTTAATATATTTGGGGATTCAATGATGGTTGTAAATTGGATCAATAATGCCTCTATATGTCATACACACACACTCAGCAATTTATTATATGATGCTCTCACACTCAAAGCAGCATTTAATCATTTCTCTTGTTTACACATCTACAGAGAACATAACAGCGAGGCTGACAAATTATCCAAAGAGGCCTCGATACTTCCCAGAGGCGAATGGCTAATTGTGGAGCAGCAAGGGAATGAAAAACACAGGTATTATCACAGGCCATACATGGACCAGCAAGAACAACGGGACAACAGTCCCGACAGACATCTTCAATGAACATTTTGTCCCAATGGGAACTGTACATAACTAGGAATATTAGAATATATGCAAATGGATCCTATGAGATCTTGAACAGGTTAATCAGCCAGACACATATATGTGTTTTTTTCTCTCTTATTGTAAAATGCTCTGATACAACACCCTGCGAGGTGGTTTTTGTATGCACATACAACAATGCCAATGGCATCTACTATATGTAATTTTCTAAATTTAATGAAAATTACTGATTTTTCCAGTGGAAAAAAAAGAAAAAAACACTGTCATCTTCCTCCTTTAAGACAATTTTTATCATTTTGCTGCCTATTCTCAGTCTTGATCTGAACAGATTTCAGATTCTGTTCCTTCTCTCTGACAAACTCTAAAGTTTGTTCATCCTCCTGTGATGTATCTGCAATCATCCACAAACTATCAGTTTTAAAAATATAAGCCTCTATGGTCCCGCTTTATGTTTCAACCATCATGTCACCTTGCTGTTCCAAATCATTCATATGATTAAGAAATTCTTCAATCTCCTCAAGTCCTTCACTTGGTTGCTTGATATCTTCCTCCAACTGCAAATGAGACTTATCTCTCTCACATTCTTCTAGAATAGAATTTAGATTCTGCTTGTCTTCTTCCTTCCCGATGGCAATATCAAGAAATTGTCCTTCATCTGAAAACATACATAAATTGTCAGATTTAAAATCATCAGACCTTTTGGTCTCACTTTAAGTTTCAGTCTTCAAGTCTTCATCTTTACTTTCTCCCAGAAATTCTCCTTGTTCTGGTTCACAAATGGATTCTTACATTTCTAACTCAACTTCCTTGAGTTTTTCCTTTAGCCACTTTACTTTCTTTTGCTGTAGCCTTCTCTGTAACTTATGCCACTTTACTGGCTTCTTACTCAAGACCCAACCTAGTCTCTGGATTTCCTCAAGCATTCTCCTTAATGCATTGAGTTTTTATTTTAATTCTGCAATCTCTTTGTCAATTTCTTCTTGACTCATCCTCTTGCCATTTGCCTTGGCATCCTTCTTCTCATATCTTCTACTGTGGCTTCTCTTTGAACCTCTGCTATGACTATCAATAGTCATCTTCTTTTTTTCTATCTTCATGAGCTCCTTTGCAACAAGTCTCTACAAAAGCTAGTCCTCCTGGCTGCAATCTTACCTCACTAAGCTCTCCTCACTCAGTGTTTTGGTAAGCACAGGTCCTTTGTCTAGAACCTCTTCTTGAGCAACACCTTTGCTCCTTCTAGGCTTCTGCAATCTCTCACTTTCTCTTGAGAACACTTCAACTGTCCTCTTTGTCCAATCTCTTATTGGATTCTTCAGGTTCACTACCACTTCTCCTTCAGAATATTCTCCTTACTCTTTCTTCAAGAACACATCTTTTCTCTTCTCATAGCTTCTCTTACTGTCACTTGTGCATTAGTATAAAAACACACATTCTTAATTTAAAACAGAACATAAAATATTACCTCTCCTTCAAGATCTTAGCATGATCTTGTTTCACCCATTCTTCTGCACTTTGAATGGATTATCCTCTGGTTGGGTTCCTCAAGTCCTTTTTCCTTCAGAACTTGCATTAAGTAATCTTGCTTTCTCTAAGCCTCTGCTGGAACTGCTACAATCTCCTAAGAACTTCAAAAGTTCTCCTTACAGATTAGAAATCTGCTCTGATACCACTAATGGTGCAGGGCTAAAGGTAACACCTGACATACCCACAGTATGCATTTCTCCTGATGCATCCACAACTGTCCCAGGTCATTTAACTCTACAATGGAGTTAAATCTTCAGACCATAAATAGTCAAATGGCCCTTTTATCAGTTCCTGTGTATAGGAACTCCAATCACCCTGCCTGGAACCTCTATCGGGACTCTATCCGCTCTTATAACCTTTACATAAGACTTTAACAAAGCCTTCCATTAAATCTCTCTTATCAGGACTTAAAAACCCTTCTTAACCTTTATCATCCTTCATATGCCACATATATATAATATTACTATATGCTTTGGTTACACATATATTAACCCAAAACACTATCAACACTTTTCCACTTTATATCCAATTACAAAGGGAAATACTCCCAAAACACATATTTCCGCTTTATTATGACTTTATCACAAAACTCAAGGTTAAAACCTCTATCGGAATCGCTATCGGCTATATCAACGGTTCATAGACATATGAAACATCACCCCTCATCGACTCTGATCTCTGACTATCAGAATATTTTATATATGTTTTAGTATTGGCAGACTAAATCCACACTTTGCGCCAATACATAGAGAAACCGCTCTATTCAACTGTGGATCTTCTAAATCCAATGGTGGCTGAGTGCTAATTATTTACGCTTCTCTGTCTGTCCCTTTACTTAGTTTTTCCCTTTTTTTTCAATCTTTTGCATGGTTCGGGCTTCCAAAGGCTTCTGATCTTTACTGTTCCAACCATGCCACTCTAATTTTGAGTTTAAGTCTTCGAGCTCTCAACTTGCTGTGTCTCCAAAGCTTTGCTCTGCTGCTCCAATTGGATTCAATGATCCCTTCGATTCTTCTGAATAATATTATGCCCCTGTGTATTTTAGAACTCTGCCTGCAATTCATTACAAAGCCTACGAGTTCAAACTATCATTAATCAACACTTAAAATGCACATTCCATACATTCTGATATAGTTAGGAAAAATCTGCATATATTAATGTAAAAGCATGATTGCATTTGAGACTCCTCGGTCTCTCTTACACACATACACACACAGGCTTGATTTCCTATTATTCATGGCCTCCCCCTCTGCCTATAGGCTTACATATGCTTATATGGACACTTGGATTGGATTATTGATCCCATCATTTCCTTAAATCACTCAAATAAATCCCTAAAGCTTGCTACATGCATACATATGTGGCGAACTTTATCCATTCCATCTTTTCCCTCTATTTTAAAGCAGAAAAGTCTCCCTATCAGCTCAATGTTCCATATCTACTCTAATTAACTCCTAAAAGCTCTCTCTTGCTCCTAGAGAATTGGCTTTGACTTCTACCACTCATGTTCTCATTTATTTATTTTGAGAGAATTTACATAGTCTGTTGCTTTAGGTAGCTCCCTCCCCCTTCTGCCTCGTCCTCTTCCATGATCTAGTCTAGCCATATCTTTTGTTGTGCGAGCCTATTCACACACGATTCACATTAGTTCACGGAGTATATGTTCTAGCCATTCCAGGTTGCTGCTTCTTCCCCTCCCCTCACATTTCAAGCCACCACTTGGCTCTGCCGCAGTGCCCCTCTGCCCAATGATGCGGTGCCTCTCCTCTGCCTAAATTATCAGTGCCACTCACCTGCCAAGCGGTAGCCTCTCCACCGTTTTGGTGTTGGTGTATCTCTCCTCTGCTCTCGGGGGTGATGACCTGGTGCTCAACTTGAATTATGCTTACGACACTCACTGCCAACGCATTGAGCCAGGTTAACAACACTCCCATTCTCATAACCTTCCCTCACCCCTCTATCCTATGCAACTTCCGCTCCTCTCTGCCACTCCCAATTTCCTTCCCTCGCTCATGCTTATCTACATTCTCCCCTCCGTCCTTGGTAGTCCTGCTATCCTGCTTAATTGCAGGTGGTTTCTTAAGGTCCCAACCCTGATTATCTCTCTCAGTGTCGATTTCTGGTTCAGACCCGATTCCCTTTCCTCCCATCATACATAGGTCTCCCCCACCTTTTCCCCAATTCCCCTCCCTCGTATGTTCTCTCATCCCCCTGCCATGGAATAACATAGAAAGCATTGCATTAGACATGTAAGGCCAATTAACATACCCGGAGCTGATGTGTAGAGGTCTTTGCTGGTCTCTTCCCTGGTATGCTGCGTCTTTTCTTCGTCTTCCCGTAACAACTATGCTCTTCCCACCACCCTGCCTTCCTTCATAATCCACTCCCTCCGTTCTCTATCCCATCACCCCTCCTGTCATGTCCTTCCCACCTCCGTCGCTACCCTGGCCCTGACTGCCACTTCTCCATTTCCCTCTGTCCATTTTCATGTAGGAGGCCACCACACCGATCACCATGAGCATGTGCGATGCGGTGGATAGTACCTGTCCCTTAGTTGGCCTGGAAACCATCACTGATAGACGTACTAAGGCACACACCCTGATCGGGGGAAAATAGAGGGTTTTTAAATTGGGAAGGTGTATTGGATTTATATCGGTAGGGGGTTAAATAAAACGATTTTTAGAGGTATTTTCCAATATGTAGTCAAATTAAGGGTATTGTTTAGTTTGCTATGAACATACGTGCTATGTCAGAGGTTCATTGAGTGAAGCCCCCATGAGCTAAACATAATCAACTATTATTTTTTTTGATTAATATTAATAGTCAAACATATTCAACCTCATTAGTCAACATAGTCAAACAAAGTAAACCTTTATAGTCATTGTTTAAATAATTGATCATGATCAAACTTGCTCAACCCTATATTTACCATATTTAACAATAGTGAACCTTGTTCACTCATAGTTGTCCTTAGTCAACATAACTCAACTATATTAAATTATAGTCAACCATGGTTGGCCAAAGTCAAACATTGTCAACCTTAGTTAACTAAGGTCATCCCTTGTCAGCCATGATCAAGATCTAAAAATGTTTAATAATAAAAATAAAAATATTAATAATGATAATAATAATATAATAATAATTGCGTGACGTTGAAATAGAACAAAAATCTATCCAACATTGTAATGTGATACACATTGTTGAAATGTTACATTATATTGCAGTTTACCCAACATCACAATGCGATATTACAAAATTAGTCAACCACATTTATTAATGTGGTTGACTATCATCGACCATATTTAACTATGTTTAGCAGTCAACACTCTCCAATTTTGATAAAAAATAATCACCTATTAATATTATTGATTAATATTAATAATCAAACATGTTGTGACATCATAATGGTATAGAAATCTATCCAATGTCGTCTTGTGACAAACATTTCCACAATGCTACATTACATTGCAATTTATTTAACGTTGCATTGCGACATTATAAAATCAATCAACCATGTTTACTAATGTGGTTGACAATATCCGGCCATGTTTAACAATCAACACTTTTCAATTTTGGTCTTACATAATCACCTATTAATTGATTAATATTACTAATCAAACTTAGTCAACCATATTAGTCAAACATAGTCAAACAAAGTCACTCTTTATAATCAATGTTTAAATAGTTGACCATGATCAAGGTTGGTACACCCTATCTTTACCATATTTAACAATAACAAACCTTTTTTCACTCATAATTATTCTCAGTTACCGTAACTCGACCATATTCAATTATAGTCAACCATGGTTGACCAAAGTCAAACATGGTCAACTTTAGTCAATTAAGGTCATCATTGGTCGGTCACAATCAAGATTTAAAA
>APFE030750404.1:0-27697 GCA_000404065.3 Pinus taeda
CTCCAAAAATTGATGTAATAGAGGAAGTAGGACTTTACCTTTGCATCACAACAACAACAATTTCATGGTTTTCTCTCTTTACAGGTTTTCACTTATGTTTCGTGTCCATGTGTGTTTCTTTTATGTGCTGAAGATAAGTTTTCATGGAATGTTGTTTATGTGTTAAAATATGCCTTTTTTATGAAGCAATGATGTTCATTTAATAATTCAATTAAATGTTAAAAAGGAAAGTAAATAGAAAATTTGATGTCCATGAATGCACTAAATCAATTCATCTCCCGCCCCCCTTCTTAGTTTAGTCTAGTTTCCAACAATTGGTATCAGATTTGGTTCCTTATGTGTCAATGTTCCAACTGTGTTAGTGTGAAATTCCTTGGAAGGTGTACCAAAAACACTTCACTTAAGTCAGTAGGTGACAAGTGACCCTAACAACAATTTGATGGCTACTTACGATTCATAACTGCAATATATGATCCAAAAAATAAAGAAACAATAAAGATATCCAATGCAATAACCCAAATTGCAACATGTACGATCCAAAATAGAAAGCAACAATAAAGATATCCAATGAAATAACCCAAATTGCAACATATACGATCCATAATAGAAAACAACAGTAAATATATCAAATGCAATACTTTACTTGTGGTTTGCATAACAAGTTAATATAGCAGTAATTGTGAGATAGGAAGGAGACTGTTTAAAAGAAAATATCTCTAAAAAAAAAAAAATATGAATCAACCCAGACAACATTGTATATACAACATAACAGGTGTATATTTATTTTTCTAAAACTGAGCATATTATTTTCATGCTTGTTATTCCTTGGAAGGGACTAATGAAACATCTCTTCTCCCAAAATAATATTGGTGATTCAGAGATGAGAGGTTCGAATTCTATTAACTCAAACTCATATGATTTCTCCACTCCCATCATAGGATTTCTAGCTTCAAAAATGTACATAAATCAGGTGACTATTGAGGATTTCAATAGTTACAAGGAGTAGTTGGCAACAAATCCATTTAGTTCCAAGCATAATTTTACAATTGGTGCCAATGGGTACCAATGGATCAGGGAAGTTTTTTTTTCATACAAAATTATTTGTTCTAAGTGACTTATTCCACAATCTCCATGTTGAAGATAGGCAAGCATTGTTACATGAAGGTGCGGGCCATCAAGAAATTTTAGCATTCATGGGGATAATTTTTTATAACTCTGGTAATCTCATTCTAATTGACAAGGAGGAAGTGTGTTTGTGAAGGACTATTGGTTTGAAAAAATAAATTATGAGTACTTTTTGGATAAGAAACATATCATGAAAATAAAGGTTATGAATATGTTAGAAAGTGTTGGGGTTTCTCACTCAAATCCATACTATGTCATGCAACAGGGAAAGATAGCTTCCTTAACATTAATGAAAGACTCAAAACAATTGGATTTGCTCAGGGAAATAGGGGGCACCTGTTTATATGAGGAATGATGCAAGGAAAGCTTAACAATTATGCAGGAAACTGAAAACAAGAGCAAACAAATTATTGTAAGTTGTTCAACATATTGATGAAATAGTAAAGGAACTTGATGAATAGAAAGAGGATCTGAAAAAATATTAGAAATTACACAAGCAATGAAGGTCATTGTAGTATACTATCTTTTAAAAGGAAATGCAAGATATAAAGATGAAATTAGAGGAGATTGAAGAAGCACGTACTAAAGTATCTAAAAAGTCAACGAGCATGTATAATAGGGTTCTTGAGGAAGATGAGTGTTTTAATACATTAGAAAAAGACTTGAAAAATTTATGTAAGGAATCTCAAGCCATGGTGAAGAAAAAGGATGTTGTACAGAAGTATAAAACTAAGGCAATGAAAAAAGACATGTAAAATTTGAGGTGGATGTAAGATATTTGGAAGATAAAATCAATGGAGAAGGATAGATGAAGGAGGATATAGAAAACAACCAAAAATATTCAAAAAATAGATTCAAAAACAAAGAATGGGATTGGAAAATGCCAGGCCCTTACACGAACAACAATTAGTATACAAGAATCGTATTAAATTCCATCACCTCATGTATGATTTGTTGAGTGAAAAAATCAAGAATGGTTTGCATGCCATGTACATTGAAGAAAAAATTCCTACAGAGAATTTGCACTTAAAAATAGAAAGAAAGATGCAAAACGAGAGATAGAAAATAAATCACCTCTTATTAAAAAAAATTGCAATGGTTGTTATAGAAGCTCTCATACACTACATTCATAAGAAGAATTCACAAGAAGAGAATGTAGAAGTATTTTTAGTGACAATTATTTGATGTACAATGAAATATTAATTAACGATATATAGATATATAGAACATCCTAGCTTTAAAATATTGACATTTACCTACTTATGTAAAAAACAAAAAAATCATTACAAAAAAATTGAAAAGAAAAACAAAAAAATGCAAACCTGGAAAACACTTAAAAAACAAACAACTCAAGGAAGAAGAACAAGAAGAATAATACCTCAAAAATTGTTACAAAACCAACATTTAAAAATAATTATCCATGCTAAATACATAAGAAAATTTAGAGTGTAAAAACAAGCCCCTCCAAAAAAAGGAGTTGATGTTGCATCAACGCTTTTCAAAATCAACATGAAAATCACTAACATTTAAAAAACAAATGTCTATACTTAATATATAAGAAAATGTAAAGTGTCAAAAATATTCTCCAAGAAAAGGGTTGATGTTGCATCAACACTTTTAAAAATCGAATGATTTTTTGAAACTTATAAATAAATGAGAACTCGATAAAATGCTCTTTAAATTGGTAACTTTGTTTATGAGTAGTGTAAGTTTGAATTCTTTCTTTTCTTTATACTCACATGTAAATGATTAACTTAATTTTGAAGGTGCACTAAGGAGGAAAAATGGGCAACAACAATGAATGAAGAAATAGATGTTATAGAAAAGAAAGATACATGGGCATTAGTGAGTCTTCCACAAAGAAAATAAGTCATAGTGTAAAGTGAGTCTATAATACCAAAAACAATGTGGAAGGAAGAATAGAAAGACATAAATAAAGGTTGGTTATTAAGGGACACCAACAACATCTTAGAAGATATTATGTTGAAGCATTTGCTCCAATTGCAAGAATGGAAATTGTGAGGATAATTTTAGCAATAACAACTCAACATAAATGGAGGGTGTATCAAATGGAAGTAAAATCAACCTTCTTGAATGGAGTATTGAAAGCAGAAGTATATGTGGAGCAACCATCTAGTAATTAGGTTGGTGTTGCAGGAGTAACGGTGATTACAGAGATCATTTATTCAAGGTAGCACAAATGATTTAATGGAGCCTATCATGAGCTAAGAAGTAAGCCACCTTTGATCTCCCTGTGCTCGCCTTATTAAATTAAATGAAGAATATAGAAGCCATGCCGAAGTACCTTTCAAGCTTTGTGAGCCATGCGTAAGCTTGGAGAGCCTTGTTGGAGTGTGTAGTTGGACTGAGGATTTATTTCTCAACATGGAAACTCTCAGGAGCTCATTCCAAATGTATAATGTGGCTGAGAAGATCAGGTGATTTGATTATAGGATGGAGAAGCGATGCAGAGGTACACTTGGGAAGTGTAAATGGCAGATTTCAAGTATTAGACACAACAATATGAAGGAATTCCATACATAAGTACACTCATCTAGTGTGTAGGAGCATTTATCATAACGCGGGAGAGGAATACAACCCATGATTGTAGTTGAGCAATGGGGGGGAATGCAACATAGTTTCCAGTGATATGTGTAGAGAGTTATGTGGGTGTGTGTGCACTGTTGTGTGAGGCCAATGAGCATATTCTATAGAGAAGAGGATGAGAGTGCTTATGCAGAGGAAAGGGACCCCGAGAGAGCCTACGTTGTTGTGTGAGAGGCAGAGAAGAACCCGTGGAATAGAAGGGGATGATTGTTGAATGTGTGTTGTTTAGAGCAGAGGGCTGATAACATTAAGATTTTGTGGAGGGCACATATTTCTGAGAGAGTTATGTGCTAGTAGGTTGTGAGTTAACAACTAGCTATTTTAGTGAGTACAACGAACATAATGATGTGTGGGCCAAGGGTAGAGAAGAGAACAGAGCTAATATCAGGCAAAGTGACTGCAAATTACAGTGAAAAGTAGGTTATCTTTTGAGTCTAGATTGGAGCCTACATACAAGAAGTTGGTGCTTCCATCTCTAGTGGGTGTCTAAAGAAAGGTTGGGTTTTGGTGCCTCCTACAAGTTGGTGCTTGCATAAATCCAAGGAGCTACAATTTTTTGCTTGAAACAAATCTGTGAAGTTGGTGCTTCTAGTAAGTTGATCAAGTGTTTGCAAATGGAGGGAGTTCATGCTTCCTGCTAGTGGGTGATAGAAAACAATCAAAGGGAGTTGGTGCTTCCTATGAGTGGTGGCTCATAAAAAAATTGATGTAATAGAGTAGGCGCTCTTATTTTACATCAATAACAATAATAAGCTTAGGTGGTTTTTTCCCAAACGTGTTTCCATGTTAAACCTCTGTGTCATATTTGTGATGCTTATGATGTGTATGCTTGTGTTGAATTATATGGTTGCTATTATGGTTTTCTAATGGTTTCTCTCATATAATGGATGCCAAATTTGAATAAGTAAAGATAAATTAGCATAAAATTTAAAATTAGCCTTAAGACTGATTCACCCCCAGTATTAGCATTGTTTCCAACATAAAATTTATTTTAATTTTAAAAATATGAAAAGTTGTGAAATGAATAAGTGGAATGTAAAGAGACAAGACTTTTCACTTCATATTCTTACATGGAATATTAACAACCAACAAATCTTGTTAACAAAATATGCGATTTTGGAAGGTTAAAAAGTTAAAGAGTATGTAGAAGAGTTGAGTTGTTGTGAATCTATGTTCGTGAGTTCCCTGACACAAAGAGACAAAGGTAGAAGAGTAGATGTGAATAAGATTTGAGGAGGAGAAGAGGTAGAGATAGAGAGTGGGGTAGGTTAAACTAAATACCAGGTAAATCGACACATTATATCTTATTTTTATCATAATATTGTAGGATCCTTTTAGGTTGAAGCTTGTTGAAGTAGAAGTAGGAGGTTTCAAGCAAGTTATAGGTTGCAGAACAAATTCAGGTAGGAGCCTCCTATACATAAAATTGATGTAGGTGGGAGTAGGAGCTTCCCAACAACTTGTAACTTGCAAAATAGAAGAGAGGTTGCAGCCTCCAAAAATTGATGTAATAGAGGTAGTAGGACTTTACCTTTGCATCACAACTTCATGTTTTTCTCTCTTTATAGGTTTTCACTTATGTTTTGTGTCCATGTGTGTTTCTTTTATGTGTTGAAGATAAGTTTGCATGGAATGTTGTTTATGTGTTAAAATATGCTTTTTGTATGGAGCAATGATGTTCATTTAATAATTCAATTAAATGTTAAAAAGGAAAGTAAACAGAAAATTTGATGTCCATGAATGCACTAAATCAATTCATCTCCCCCCTCCTCTTAGTTTAGTCAAGTTTCCAACAATTGGTATCAAATTTGGTTCCTTCTGTGTCAATGTTCCAACTGTGTTAGTGTGAAATTCCTTGGAAGGTGTACCAAAAACACTTCACTTAAGTCAGTAGGTGACAAGTGACCTTAACAATAATTTGATAGCTACTTACAATTCATAACTGCGATATATGATCCAAAATATAAAGAAACAATAAAGATATCGAATGCAATAACCCAAATTGCAACATGTATGATCCAAAATAGAAAGCAACAATAAAGATATCCAATGCAATAACCCAAATTGCAACATATACGATCCATAATAGAAAATAGCAGTAAATATATCCAATGCAATACTTTACTTGTGGTTTGCATAACAAGTTAATATAGCAGTAATTGTGAGATAGGAAGGAGACTGTTTAAAAGAAAATATATATATAAAAATAATAATAATAATAATATTCTGAATCAACACAGACAACATTGTATATACAACATAACAGGTGTATATTTCTTTTTCTAAAACTGAGCATATTATTTTCATGCTCGTTATTCCTTGGAAGGGACTAATGAAACATATCTTCTCCCAAAAAAATATTGGCGATTCAGAGATGAGAGGTTCGAAATCTGTTAACTCAAACTCATATGATTTCTCCACTCCCGTCACAAGATTTCTAACTTCAAAAATGTACATAAGTCAGGTGACTTTTGAGGATTTCAATAGTTACAAGGAGTAGTTTGCAACAAATCCATTTAGTTCCAAGCATCATTTTACAATTGGTGCCAATGGGTACCAATGGATCATGGAAGTTTTTTTTCATACAAAATGATTTTTTCTAAGTGACTTATTCCACAATATCCATGTTGAAGATAGGCAAGCATTGTTACATGAAGGTGTGGGCCATCAAGAATTTTTAGCATTCATGGGGATAATTTTTTATAACTCTGATAATCTTATTCTAATTGACAAGGAGGAAGTGTGTTTGTGAAGGACTATTGGTTTGAAAAAATAAATTATGAGTACTTTTTGGATAAGAAACATATCATGAAGACAAAGGGTATGAATATGTTAGAAAGTGATGGGGTTTCTCACTCAAATCCATACTATGTCATGCAACAGGGAAATATAGCTTCCTTAACATTAATGAAAGACTCAAAACAATTGGATTTGCTCAGGGAAATAGGGGGCACCCTTTTATATGAGGAATGATGCAAGGAAAGCTTAACAATTATGCAAGAAATTGAAAACAAGAGAAAACAAATTATTGAAGTTGTTTAGTATATTGATGAAATAGTAAAGGAACTTGATGAATAGAAAGAGGATTTGAAAAAATATTAGAAATTACACAAGCAATGAAGGTCATTGTAGTATACTATCTTTTAAAAGGAAATGCAAGATATAAAGATGAAATTAGAGGAGATTGAAGAAGCACGTACTAAAGTATCTAAAAAGTCAACGAGCATGTATAATAGGGTTCTTCAGGAAGATGAGTGTTTTAATACATTAGAAAAAGACATGAAAAATTTATGTAAGGAATCTCAAGCCATGGTGAAGAAAAAGGATGTTGTACAGAAGTATAAAACTAAGGCAATGAAAAAAAACATGTAAAATTTGAGGTGGATGTAAGATATTTGGAAGATAAAATCAATGGAGAAGGATAGATGAAGGAGGATGTAGAAAATAACCAAAAATATTCAAAAAATAGATTCAGAAACAAAGAATGGGATTGGAAAATGTCAAGCCCTTACACAAACAACAATTAGTATATAAGAATCTTATTAAATTCCATCACCTCATGTTTGATTTGTTGAGTGAAAAAATAAAGAATGGTTTGCATGTCATGTACATTGAAGAAAAAATTCCTACAGAGAATTTGCACTTAAAAATAGAAAGAAAGATGCAAAATGAGAGATAGAAAATAAATCACCTCTTATTAAAAAAAATTGCAATGGTTGTTATAGAAGCTCTCATACACTACACTCATAAGAAGAATTCACAACAAGAGAATGTAGAAGTATTTTTAGTGACAATTATTTGATTTACAATGAAATATTAATTAATGATATATAGATATATAGAAAATCCTAGCATTAAAATATTGACATTTACCTACCTATGTAAAAAACAAAAAAATCATTACAAAAAAACGCAAACCTGGAAAACACTTAAAAAACAAACAACTCAAGGAAGAAGAAAAAGAAGACGAATACCTCAAAAATTGTTACAAAACCAACATTTAAAAATAATTATCCATGCTAAATACATAAGAAAATTTAGAGTGTAAAAACAAGCCCCTCCAAAAAAAGGAGTTGATGTTGCATCAACACTTTTCAAAGTCAACATGAAAATCACTAACATTTAAAAAACAAATGTCTATACTTAATATATAAGAAATGTAAAGTGTCAAAAATATGCTCCAAAAAAAGGGTTGATGTTGCATCAACATTTTTAAAAATCGAATGATTTTTTGAAACTTATAAATAAATGAGAACTCGATACAGTTCTCTTTAATTTGGTAACTTTGTTTATTTATGAGAAAAATGAAGGTTAGGGTAGTGTAGGTTTTAATTCTTTCTTTTCTTTATACTCACATGTAAATGATTAACTTAATTTTGAAGGTGCACTAAGGAGGAAAAATGGGCAACAACAATGAATGAAGAAATAGATGTTATAGAAAAGAAAGATACATGGGCATTAGTGAGTCTTCCACAAAGAAAATAAGTCATAGGTGTAAAGTGAGTCTATAATACCAAAAAAATGTGGAAGGAAGAATATAAAGACATAGATAAAGGTTAGTTATTAAGGGACACCAACAACATCTTAGAAGATATTATGTTGAAACATTTGCTCCAATTGCAAGAATGGAAATTGTGAGGATAATTTTAGCAATAACAACTCAACATAAATGGAGGGTGTATCAGATGGAAGTAAAATCAACCTTCTTGAATGGAGTATTGAAAGAAGAAGTATATGTGGAGTAGCCATCTATTAATTAGGTTCAAGGGAAAGATGACAAAGCATATAGACTAAAGAAATTTCTTTATGGGTTGAAGCAAGCACCACGGGCATGGTATAACAAAATAGACTCATATTTGTTGAGCAATGCCTTTAGCAAAAGTTATGGTGAGCCTACACTCTACATAAAAGAGGGTGATGGTAATATTTTAATTGTGGTTTTATATGTAGATGATCTAATTTCGATAGGGAGTGATGATAATCTCATTATTGATTTCATAGATGTCATGAAAAATGACTTTGAGATGACAAATTTGGGATTGTTAAGGTATTTTCTATGCATAGAAGTGAAGCAAATTGAACATGGTAATTTTATTTCTCAAACAAAGTATGCAACAAACATCTTGAAGAGATCTAAAATTCAAAATAAGAAGTGTGATCCAACACCAACAACTATGGGTTTGAAAGTGAGTGAAGTGGATTGTAGCAATAATGTAGATCCAACAGTATACAAAACCATGGTTGGAAGTTTGATGTATTCCACTAAAACTAGACCTGATTTAATATATGCAATGAGTTGGTCTCTATATTCATGGAGATTTCAAAGGAGACGCATTAGTTAGTAGCAAAAATAATTCTAAGATATGTTAATGGAACTAAGGGATAAAACATTTTGTATATCACAATAAATGAATCTAGGATTGTTGGATATACAGATAGTGACTGGAAAGGAAGTGTAGATGATAGATAGATCACATTAGGTTATTTTTCTCATTTGTGTTTGGGAGTCATTTCATGGGCTTCTAAGAAACAACCAATTGTTTCTGTTTCCACAGTTGAAGTTGAATATGTAGTAGCGATAAGGGAAGATTGTCAAGAAATTTAGATGAGAAGAATGTTTAAATACCTAAGGCATGAATAAGAAGAAACAACAAATATTTACTGTGACAAAAAATTTGCAATTTATTTATACAAAAAACTTAGCCTTTCACAAAAGAAGTAAACATATTGACACAACGTATCATTTCATGAGAGAATCGATCAATGATAGAGAGATTGTTTTGAAGCATTGTAGGTCTCAAGAACAATATGGAGACGTATTCACCAAACCATTGAGAAAGGAAGTTTTGTTCATCTAAGAGAGAGCTTGGGCATCATGAATATCAGTAGGTGTTATTAAGGGGGAGTTTTGGAAATAATCTCACCTACCAAATTTAATCTTCGAAACTCTCCCTTTCCTGGCATACCAAAAAAATACTATGACATTTCTCCTTCTATCATTGAATCGACACTTAATAAATGAGTTGATTGTGTAATTTTGTATGCATGGTTGGGCTTGTATGTAAATATGTGTAATTTTTTTTTTGGTATTTTCTAGTCATCGTGCTTATGAAAATAAAGCAATTCTTACTATGGTAAAAATGTGACAGAGAAAAAAAAAAAGTTTCTAATGTGAGTGTAAACAAATTTTACTTGAATTTTGTAAACAAGGTTTTCATTGTAAAAACAAAGCACTCACTACTAGTGAAAAACATAGCTATAACAGAGGTTTTTTGAAGTGATTAAAGAGGAGAAGCAATGTTTGTTTTGTAAAATAATTTTCTTCTTAAATGAAATGCTAAATATATCTCAATTTGACTCTTGTATGTTCTTTTTTTTGTTTTTATCAATCTTTTCACTTTTATCCTCCGACTCTTTCTTCATATACCCATCGTAAGCGAATATTTGTTTAGAGAATATTCACATTTAGGAGAAAGAGAATTCATGGAACACACAGCCACATAATTATTTTGTTAGTTTTCAGAACATTATTTGAAATAATGATGGTATTTTACAAATTTAGAATTGATATATTAATATAAATTTATCTTACTTTTGAATTTAAAATAGATTAAGAGGGATTAAATTAATAGAAATAAATATTTTCCCTATTAAAAGAAATGTATTCATTTGGAGGGTTGTGATTTGGTCTAACGGATCTAAAGTTAAATGGATCTAACTGTTAAGATGAGAAAGTAGAATTATTACACAAAAAACATGACAACTCTATATTAAACAATGTAAAAGTAAAAATATAAATACAATAAGCTTGGCCTCATGATAGGCAAACTATCTTGTACACACAATCCTTCAATTGAACAAATATCTCAACCTCCCACCAAAATAGGAAGTTAACTAGGTTGAGAGAATCTCTCTAGTCAAATAGGTTTCAACAACCTCATAGATGCTAAAAACAAACTCCGCTCTATGTAGAGAACCAACTCTACTTAATAAATAACAATAATCATAAAAACAAATATATGATCACACATAACAAATAGGAGTTATATAGTCCCAAACTTCCCCTTAATGATTACTTTCCTTAATCCTAATCAAATGGGGTCTTCGATCTTCACAAATATGTTCTCTACAACAGATGCTTCATTCTGACTTAAAGAACCTCCTAATCAACAAAGTCTACCTCTGGTCTAACTTGATGCTCTCACTTCATACCTCGATCATGCATACATCACTAAACTATTGAAATCTATATAAAGGAACAACCATCCACCAAAATGCATAGGTAAATAGACACTGCAATTATCGCTATACTAGGATGTCCCTTTGTGTACATGGTTCACTCAACCTATTGATGAACTCCCTTTGAATGTTGAAATTCACCTCCAGTGTCAACAACCAACAATATGGTACACCCATAGAGCATTTAACCAACAAATAACTCACTCCTCTAAGTGTTAAAGAACTCTCTAATAGAGGCCACTGAACTAAACTAAACAATATATCCAAGTCATCACTAGGGACACTTGATAAAGGGGTATGCATGCCTCTCTAGGTCTTGTAATGATATGTCATTTTCATGGTACATAGATACATATACAACACACTAAATTTCATGGAGATACCATGTACAAACTTTTTAAGGACTGCTAAATCAAATAAAAAAATGGCACCATAGACTTACTACAACTTCAATTGTGAATCACATTACAATATGGTCATGACTTCGTTATTATTTCAAACTTGCAAAATTTTACCTTTTTTATCCACAACCATCTAACCTCTATTGCTACCACAACAAATATCCTCTACTGCCATAATACTTCCACAAGCATTGTCACATGCTCCTCTTGGACCAAGATATGTGGAACTCTTTGTTGAGTCCAAGACCTCTATGTCCTTACTATTGCAAACTCACTATTCCTCTTCAAAACTTCAACTTACAATCAACACTTGGTTACAAAGAATAATACAACTCTCTTTCACCTCAAAAAATGTCCATTCTCCTCCCTTCATCTGAAAAAACTGTCATCATGTACCAACTAGAAGCCAATCATAACACTAATACTTCAAATCAAATAGGAACTCATTGTACTCTAGGGCCTAACATCAATGTAACCATGTACACTGAGTAACTGACCATCGTATGGACTTACTTCCATCTACCGAGATAAATGGGTGTCATTCATTGTACTTTCTAATTATCTAGGAATGTAGTATGGTTATGTGATGTATTTATCTTAGTTTTACATTCTTTGCACCTTCCAATCAAAACTTACATTGCACCACTCAACAAACCGTTATATTGAGCATAGGAGGAAATGTCAATCTTCCTTATAGTAAGCAACACACCATTAAAATATTTTAAATGTAGATTTATTTATTTATTTTTCAATTACTCTATATATATATATATATATATGAGAGAGAGAGAGAGAGAGAAGAGAGAGAGAGAGAGAGAGAGAGAGAGCATGAGTGGGTCTAATGGTTAAGAGCATGTGTTTCCTCCTAAGAGGTCACATGTTCAAAACTAGAGAGGGGTAGAGTATGTATGCCTTCCTAGACTTAGGCGTGGATATTATTATTATAAAATAATATTGAAATATTTTAATGATGATGATGGTTAACGTCCACTGAGACCAAATTGGTCTATCGGACATATAATTTCTTAATTTCTAATTGTCTGGCTCCTCGTCTTTCTTGGTGAGATTGGTGATGTAGCTTTCTTTTTCTTATCTATAGTCTTTCAACTTTCTTTATCTTGCATCTCGTTCATCTCTTCTGGTTCTTGGGACATTGGTGTCTTAGCTTCGCGATCTATTGTGTTTGTCCTTTTCGAGATAGTCGGAGAAGAAGTTTGGTCTAGGAGATTTGCTTTGCTGTTAAATGAAGATTTACTTTGCGCGTTACTCGAAACCTCATAATTGTTGATGCTTGAGGGGTTGTTGAGTTCACTTTTTTGTTGTTGGGCGGGGCTTCACCCCTGCTTGTCATCAGAGTTGTTTCTATCTTGCCCGATTTCTTGTAATTCACAGTTTTCTCGAGAGTATTCTTCTTGGATGACAGTGTAGTGTTCTTTTTGTGCTCCTTCCCACCATGTAGATATGTGGTGATTTTTTCTAGCAGAATTTTTCTGGGAGGCTTTTGGGCAATTTTTGGCTAGGTGGCCTGTCTCAAAGCAGCATCGACATCTGAAAAGGATACTTTCGTAATCGAGTTTCTGGTTCCACACATAGTCTTTACTTGTTAGGTGTATTTCAGCTGGGAGTCTGGCGTTGAAGTCCATTTCCACACAGATGCGTGAATATGTGGTTCTGGAATATTCCTCTGTTTCTAGGCACCTATAGTAAAATTTCTCAATTGCATTTCCAATGGCTTCTAGCGAAGAGAAATTCCAGAGATGCAAGGGTAGGTTTGGCAATCTCACCCAAACTGCTGCTGAGGTTATGACTGTTGTTGAAGGACGAATGATGGGTTCCATGGCCTCATGAATAGGCCTGATTTATCCCAAAACCAAGGGCCGGAATCTAGAATACATTGTCTGCTTTCACGGTTTTCAAAATCTACTATAAAGAAACCCCTAGCACAAGGGTAGATATTAATTGCATCAGGAATTAGAGGCTAATTGCATCAGGAATTAGAGGCTTCCATACCTCCAAGATCCAACTATGGAGAGCTGTTAGCCGCGGCCAAAAACCATTGAATTGGCATATTAGGGCACTTTCATAGAACTTCAAAGCCTCATCGAGTGAAGCCTAAACCACCTGGACAATGGGAGCTAGGGCTTCACTGATGGTATGGGTAGGAGCTTGCCCCCCAGAGGCAGACGGAACTGAGCCACCAGCTATTTTCGCGAAGCTGGGAGCCATTTACAGAATGTTCTCCTTAGCAAGCGAGGGAAACAAGACTGGGAATGTACATTAAATGTGCCGCAGAGCCGCATATCATATCATGGCAAATCCGAAAGCCGCAGATCACCAGCAAAACACCTTAGCAGGTGAGGGAAGCAAGATCGGGAATGTATATTAAATGTGCCACAGAGCCGCAGATCATATCATGGCAGATCTGAAAGCCGTAGATCACCGCAGATCATCGCAGATCTGAAAGCCGCAAATCACTACATATCTTTGAAGAGAGCATGTAATATAATATCCACCAATGGAGGATGTCCTGAAAGCAGACGAGCATAGTAGTAATATGGACTGGAAATCGATGAGTTAAGAAAAGCCCGAATAGAATCTTTTACTCAAACAAAGCAACACCAGAATGGAATGAAAGCCGTAGATCACCGCAGATCTGAAAGTTGCAGATCACCACATCAAAAATCTTCACCGCGGATTGCCGCAGATCTGAAAGCCGCAGCTCTGAAAACCGTAGATCACCGCACGAAAGCCGCAGATCGTCGCGTGTAATATAATATCCACCAATGGAGGATGTCCTGAAAGCAGACGAGAAAAGTAGTAATATGGACTGGAAATCGATGAGTTAAGAAAAGCCCAAATAGAATCTTTTACTCAAACAAAGCAGCACCAGAATGGAATGAAAGCCGTAGATCACCGCAGATCTGAAAGTCGCAGATCACCACATCAAAAATCTTCACCGCAGATCGCCGCAGATCTGAAAGCCGCAGCTCTGAAAACCGTAGATCACCACACGAAAGCCACAGATCGCCGCATGAAAGTCATAGAAAGCCGTCAAAATTGGCACACATATCACCGCAGATTCTTGCATATTTGAAAGCCGTAGATCCATCAAAATTGGCACGCAGATCACCGCAGATTAATGGAATCCAGATCGCAGACCAATCAAATTCTTCCAAAATAGAACGCACACACAATTAGCCGCATAAGCTAGACCACTTACATAGAAAACGCACAAACATAAAACAGAAGAATGACACTTCGAAAGCTATATATATATATATAAATTGAAATATTTTATTTATGATTAATATTGAAATATTTTAAAAATATTATTTATAAATATCATATTTTTGAAAGTTAAAAAACACTATAAATTAAATATTTTTTATTATATATATTTCTCAATAAATGTAAAATTATTTATAATTATTTATAATATTATGCGTTAACTAAAAAATATTCATTTCCTTTAGAAACACACTTTGAAAACACCCTTTTAAGGTAAATATTATTTATTTTTATATTAAAAATACCAATATAAAAATAAATTAAATAAAAAATATCCAACAATTTAAAGACAAATTACAACAATCGAAAAAACATTGTGGATGTTTGTTAAGTTTCCATGCGGGATTGCTTGTATAAATTTGTTGTTTTGTTTCAATTAACGTAAAATTATGAGCGGATGTCTCCGAGGGGAAGGTATTCATAATCCAAAGATAGAACATTCGTTTTATGTATTTTAAATACTGGATTTTGTAGGAATACTTTTAGACAACGCAAAGAATCTGTCAGCCTGTACGTCGCTGTTAGACTACGTGATTTCGATAACAGCCCATGACGTCACCCAACAAATTTATCGTACGGTGTTAGCATTAGCGTCGAGGGCGTGGTCCAAACGTGGCCTGCCCAAATATCCTACTCTATACGTTCTACATTTTAGCTTTTTCTTGGATCTATATTTAAATCAATTCTATCCTAATTAGAATTAGTTGAGATTTTACTGGCTAACTTTATACAATCTAAGTGTTATAAATTTTTTTCCTAAAATATTTATATATTTAAAAAAAAACACAATTTAAAAAATAAAAAAAAATACAATTTTATTAAAATAAAATTGATGTAAAACAACTTAACAGATAAACACAGTATTTAATTTTCCCCAAAAATAACCTAAATTATACAACAATAATAAAATATTTAATGTATCCTGTATCCTCTTATTAGTTCCTGCCCTTCGGGCTGGCAGGGACTATAGTAATCGATTTTGTTAGTTAGCATTACTTTGACACGATTACCGATCAACAAATTTGAGCTTAAGCAAAGTTTGCGGCAAGCTCATGTCAAGCAAATATAATATTTTATGTTTTTAACCAATCAATGCAATCTCCGTCTTATTTGGCCTCAAACCGAGGTATACCAGCGGAAAACTTAGGAAAAAGTTGGGAAATGTACAAGTAGTTAGACCAAGTTGACACATTCACGGAGTAATGCTAAGTCTTTGCATTAGCATTAATTTGCTAACATTTAATGTTAAAGTATATTACTGAACTTGAACTAGAACTAGGAACTAAGTCGTTGAAGTTGCCACTTGCATGCTTCGGTGTCTGCATGTTGCTGCTTCGTGTCTGCATGTTCTGATTCGGTGTCTGCATGTCTCTTAGTATTTAAGCTGGCTTCTCTGGCTTCTGAAGAGTGAAGGCTAGCTTCGGAAGAGTGAAGGAAGGCGAAGTGAGGCGAAGTGCACCTGAAGAGTGAAGGCGAAGTGAGGCGAAGTGCCCCTGATCTGCCAGCTCCAACACAGCAGGCACAGCACAGCAGGTCCAACTTCCAGTTAGCCCAGCAACAGCAGCAGGTCCAACTTCCAGTTAGCCCAGCAATAGCAGCGGCATCTGCAATAATAAACCCCCATCAACAGCAGCTGCAGCTGCAATTTCACTTAAAAAAAAAACAAATCAAATCAGAAATTTATAATTAATGCACTAAAAAAACAAATCAAATCAGAAATTTATAATTAATATCTATATTTATCTGAAGCACATGATTTTTATCTGTTCGTTTCCAACTGTATGTATCCAAATTTCTTAGTGCGTTTGCCTACGTTTTGTTCTGAAATGCACTATTGATATTTTACGGTCTTTGCCAGTTTTTAGACTATTACTTTATGGCTTATTCCAGAACACCTGAATCAAATTCGTTTGTTTTGAACTTTATTTATCTAATATTCTCAGTGCGTTTGCATTCATTTTGTTTTCAAATATTTTACAGTCTTCGCCAGTTTTTAGACTATTACTTTACTTTATGACTTATTCGCTAAAAGTAGAGAAAAGATCTTGTATTGTGAAAGAAAAATTGTAAAATCACAAGGAACTCCATGGGAACTGTTAAACTTTGAAATATCTGTGCAAAAACCCTGATGTAAATGTTTTCTGTGTTATTTTACTTGCTTTTGTTTTCATATTTTCTACAGTTTCTTATTACTATTGCAGCATTAAGTTTGTTTTTTATATTTACCTATAGATCTGCAATAATTTTAAAATAATTTTAAAATAAAGAGCAGAGTAGACTCACCACTGTGGTTGCGCAGAGCACTAAGATTAACACGCTGCCTCAATGTGCTGCACCACTAAATCGTTGAAACCCTGAATTATTTTCCATGCAATGTGCTGCACCACTAAATCGTTGAAACCCTGAATTATTTTCCATGCAGGAGCTCACCATTATTTCCCATCGGAATTCAACCAAGCTCACCGCCTCTGTCGAATCTTAGTGAAAATCCCCCAAAATTGGGCAATTTCCCATCGGAATTCAATTCTCAATTCCCCGCCATTCTGTCCATTATTCGAAAACCCAACTCAAAAAACTACTGAATTCCCCTGTTCCAAGCCTTAATTGGCATCTGAAAGCTTCTGCAGCCCGCAATGTTTTCGTTCATGCCAGAATTGGATTTCTTCCTGAGCACATACTCAATTCCATGATTGCAACTGTTCCGAGCCTTAATCGGCATCTGAAAGCTTCTACAGCCCGCAATGTTTTCGTTCATGCCAGAATTGGATTTCTTCCTGAGCACATCCTCAATTCCATGATTGCAACGCTTGAATTTATCCTTGAGGGCGTGTTGTGACATCTTCCCTTCGCTCCAGGTCGCAGGCGGAACCGAAGACGGGGGAGCATTCGACGCCACGACATGTTGTCCTGCGCTACGTTTCGCCCATGCTTTATGCGAAAGATACTCTAAATATATTCGTACCAGTGATTTATATGTTATTTTTTCATTTCTTAATCGTTAACGTCTTCAATCACTAATAGTGATTTCTCTGTTGGTAAATCGAAAGCTGAATCGTTTATTATGGATTATGTGTTTTCAGTGAAGTTAACTTTTGGTTTTGCTGTATGTCTAGTTGGACATAAGACACAATTTGACTTTGCTTTATATCAATGAAATTTAGAAATCTACCACCACCATAAACTTGAATTTAAAACGAAAAGGTGATTGTAAAATTTTATATCACAAACCAATCCAAATAATGTCGAACCAAAGAACTGTTCGCTATTATTATAATCTTCCAAATATTCGACCACATATTATGTAAAACAATCGGCACATTGAGTTTAACATTCTTCCCCATCAAAACTATAAAAATTTATAAGAATGCTTTTACGTCTTCAAACATGAATATTAATAACATAAATTGAACAATTACGTGAGAAATGGTGCGTTTAAACTTGGCCTCCAAATTAGATTCTAACTATTTACTTAACCTAAAAATCTTACAAATCTTTAAACGTGTGAGAATACTCTGTTATACAAACATCGCGAAGTTCAATGAGTAATTTCTGATGACTTAGTTCTCATTCATATCATGCACTCATTATCACTAGCTCAATCATTAGTTCTCACATTCTGAAGTGAAATGGGGTTAATTCAATTACTATTTCATTTCACTTACTACAATTATTGTTGACTCTAAATAAATGTTGTTCACTTCGACTTTCCCGCAGAGTTAAACATGAAGATACATGTTCACAAGGTAGATGCAATATTTGTGGGAAATGTTTTGCAAAAGATTATCTCCTCAATATTACTACCTCAGACCTTTAGCATGGATATTCCCCAGACTTTTGGGCAAGCCCAGACTCTGAGGTTACTGACTACACAATTACAATAAACTGGTGCAGAATGGCATGGAATGTTAATATTCTTAATTTTTTACGAAGGAAAATAACTTTGGGAAATTGCATATTCAAGTCGAATAAATGTGAACACTGATAATGTAAAAAACGCTGCTTTGTCTAACAATAGACCGGACGTCTCACCTCGGTTGAGAATGAAAAAGAATGGCCACAAAATAGTCGGAGAACTTTAAGTTTTTGGAACTTTATCTTTTCTCAAAGTGGCATTAATTTGTCTTCTTAATAGATTTAATCCAGAATGCAAATAGTTTTCTGTAAGGGCAGCTACTGCGGCCATTTGTTGTTGCCTGTTGCAGACGTGTTTAAGACTATTGCCATGTTGGAATTCTTTTATGATCAGTCGCCTGGAGACATGCAGAGCTTGGGCACCGCGCTTTTCCCCAGCAGCCTGGGAATAGTCAACTTTATCAGCTGTTTTCTGCTCACAACTGTGGCTAACATAACAGGACGAGGAGGGCACAAAATCTAGATTCTGCTGCTTCTATCGCTAGCCCACGGAGAAGAACCTTTTCTCGCGAGCTCACCAGCACTAACTCATGTTTCTACTGCAGACACGCTGCGGGCTGGGGCAGGGACTAGCTGCCCCGCAGCCCGTCTTGTTATTATTAAGGAACACTAATTCAAAAAACATAAATCCTAGTTTAAAAAAAAATAAAAAGACTATATTTTCTCGCTAACAAAATGCTTATCACTTTATTCACCAATTAAAAGGAAACCAACAAAAGCCTAGAGACTAATTTAGTTTGTAAACACATGGTTAGGAAGCCTTTTAACCCTTCAAATGATATTCAATTGACCAACTCTCCTCATGGGCCTTTACCTATTTTTAACGATTACACCATCACCGTGTTTAACCCCAACAAGGTGCCTTTTATCACCATATTTAACCCCAACAACCAATGTCTTTGATTCTCTTTCACAGTGATTCTTATTTGGATTCTTATTTCGGACTCTATAGTATTTTAAATGCAACTTGATATGGCCGTGATATAACATATCACTGCCATTGAAAAAAACAGAAATCAATATACTATGGGTATCCAACGGCCATCTCAAAGCGCATTTAAAATGCTATAAAGTCTAAAATATCAGATGCCCCCTACTATCATGTACATGTACTTTTCTTTGTGCCTAACTTATTGCATGTAAATATATATCATGATATGTACAAACACGCACATGGACAACCAATTAACTCATTATCAAAATGTGAATGAAACTATCAAACATTTTTATTACTGCCCTCATTTAAATAGGGAAGCATAATGAAAAGGAGAGTTTACTTACAACTTTCTTGCACTTTATTTTATGTTATGGCTTACCCTATGTTGGTGATTTAGAAGTATATTTTGGGCAAGTGCTTCCATCTACTACATTAGGAGAATAGTTGTGGTGATGTTAATATTAGGGAAGGGTCGTTTGTTCGTGGGATTTAATATGTAGATTAATATTATATAAATAAGTATAATATGTATTTTATTTCAAAAAAATTATTCGTTAAAATTTGGTTTGGATATTTATAAATTACTGGATGCAACTTATAATTGTAAACAATATACTAACCATGTTATGAATTAGCCATAGTTATAATTTATTAATACTAAATCACATTATATATAATATAATTTTTATTAATGAATATAAATTATTTCTAATTGTCAGTATTTCTCAAAGCTAATTTATTTGGAAATTGTAAATTGTAATTTAAAAAAATATATATTATTTCAATAATATTAAATTACTGAAAAAATTGAAGTATGCAAGCCACTTATTAGTCCCTGCCTGGGACTATTAGTATTCGCATCGACGTTGACTGCTTATTAATTTAAGTTGACCAAAGAATTTTAAGTGATGTTTTTCTGTTTTATCCAAACTTTTATTTTCGAGCTTTGCTGTTATTTTGCTTTTATCCAAAGTTTTAAAATGGAGGTCTTATTGCCGGGTTGTTGAATATGCAGATTTGAAATTTTTTTTTAACCAAAGTCTAGATGGTAAGTTGTTGAATGTGCAGATCCGAAAAATGGTTTTAACCAAAGTCCGTGTCTTTGTGCATGCGCTGCACCCGTGTCGTTGTATTAGGACGTCGGCCCACTGCATCTGCAAAAGGGGTTCAACAGTACAGTAGTCTTGGTGGAAGCTAACCAGTTATAGGCGCGGGATTAATTGCAGATACAGAGGAAGATTGAATCGCGAATGCAATGAATGAAGCCCTGGATCTCTCACCCATGGATACGCCCGAGTCGCCTGCTTCCGGATACAGTTCATCGCCCTCCCATTCTCCCAAGCGGGATGGCTTGATATTCGAACCCTCAAGTAAGCAAGCAAGCCCTTTGCCCTAATTTTTATGTTTTGATATCTGATTTTGGCTACTTCTTCAGCGGGCGCTAGGTTATTGCCAATCAATGAGACCATGGGCCAAAGGGTGGATTATCCCGCGGCAGTTGCCCTGACATAGGGAGTTGGATTTTATTTGGGTTCATATAGCTAATTTTGCCAACCCTGAAAATGCGGGTGTTTGTATACCAGGATAGGGTTTAAGTCAGTATTTGCTTGTTAAAGCTTTAGTCCATTTACTGTCCGCCCCATGTGACCGGAGCTTTTATGTAACACTTGCAGTTTTGGTCACACGAGGAATCTTCTAAATCGCAGGCGATCACTGCTTTCCTTCTGGGAACATTTCTTGAGTTCATCATTGTTTCTTAGTTAATACTTGCTTCCCTTCTCTAACCTTTTATGCATTTTTCTGTTTCAGAGGAAGGGAGCAAGACATCCTCCTGTCTCAGGTTCTTGGTATCAAATGCAGCAGCGGGATCGGTTATTGGGAAGGGTGGTGCTACTGTTAGTGATTTTCAGTCACAATCAGGGGCTAGGATTCAGCTCTCACGCAATCATGAATATTTTCCTGGAATAACTGATAGGATAATATTAGTGATGGGATCCATCAATGAAATACTGACCGCGGTTAATCTCATTCTCCAGAAACTGCTGAGCGAGGTAGCATTGCAAAGCCCATGTGTTTTTTGTGGTTTTGTATTTGCAAGTAGGTAGTCTGAAGATGTGTCATGTGTATGCATTTCCTTTTTATGGTATAACTACTCAGGCTTTTAAGATTTCTGCCGTTCTACCCGGTAACAGTAAATCAAAATTAACCGCATGGGTTATTGATGCACATTCTTGCATTTTTTGGAACAGGCTGACGATAACAATGATGTGGATGAGAAGTCAAGTCAAGTTAGACTGGTTCTTCCAAATTCTGTATGTGGTGGCATAATTGGCAAGGGAGGAGCTACTATAAAGTATGTCCTTTCCTCTAATGCTATAGAGTATGTCAGTCAGGTATTTGTAACTATAACATGCTTGTTCCTGGTTCAAGGCTTGTCAAAATGACATTCTGTTAATGTTCTACATTAATTGTTTTCTTCCCACGAATGTTTTAGGTTAGTTGTGTTCATAATTTCTGTTCAAGATGTAAAGCACAACACTAGTTGCTTTGTATTGGGTTGATCCATTTGTAATTAACTCTGTTCCTATTCAATGCAAACTTTAACATAGCTAGTATTTCTTAATGCCGTATTCAGTTTTGATAAAATTACATTCCAAGATAGAAACATTGTCTATGCACATGCTGGATATTATCTGAACTTTGATGGCTTGTTAGACGAGTTTAACCATTGTTTCATTTGCTTCTAGTTTGGTACATAAACTGTGTACAGAGGCCGCCTATGCATGTGTTTACTTTATTGACAGTGAGTTATGCAGTTCTTTATTTATGTCGCCAAATCTTTCAATTCTGTTACTGATTTTAGCATCGTACTTTACTATTTTATAATCCTGGATGGCTACTGATAGATAATCCTGGATGGCTACTGATAGATGGTCTTGTTACTTCTGATTTTTGATAAATAGTGTCATATTAACGGAGTTCTTGATAAAAAATATCTTACCACACTTACATTCCCAAGATTTTACAGAGTATGGTATATTGTTCTAGGTTCAACACTGACTGAAATTCTAGGTAGACGTTCTGTGTGTGCATTGTCTGAAATTTGAGCCTTGGAGGTAGTGACTATAGATGTTGCTCTTGGTCTGTTACAAGATTCATCTCTTTCGTTTGTCACGGGGTTTTGGGGATTTTAATGGAATTTATTGCTAGTTTTTTAGGCATTTCCTTGCAAGGAATTGAACCGTAACTCGGGGCTTGTTTTTGTATTGTGATGGTTCCGAAGTCGTGTTGGGGTTTTTCCTTTTTTTTTTTTCCAAATTATGTCTGGCATGTGATGGTGTTGCTCTATCAATATTGACCGCGATTGACAACGTTTTTTTTATGTTAATTATATTTGAATTTGCAGGTTTTTGTTAAGACTGTTGGATCGACATTCCTGTGGTGAAAGGTTGGAAGATATGTTCTAGTTTCTGAATTATTGACAGCAGTTTTGCAGTTTTGCTAGCAAATGCCTCAATCTGACGAACCTGATCTTTGTAGGCTGTATATTGCAGTCTGTGGAAGAAAGGTTCCACTTTGGCGAAAAGATCTGGCAAAGATGTTCTATTTCCATCAGTCGGGTGGAACTATTGACTATTAGTATTCGCATCGACGTTGACTGCTTATTAATTCAAGTTGACCAAAGAATTTTAAGTGATGTTTTTCTGTTTTATCCAAACTTTTATTTTCGAGCTTTGCTGTTATTTTGCTTTTATCCAAAGTTTTAAAATGGAGGTCTTATTGCCGGGTTGTTGAATATGCAGATTTGAAATTTTTTTTTAACCAAAGTCTAGATGCTAAGTTGTTGAATGTGCAGATCCGAAAAATGGTTTTAACCAAAGTCCGTGTCTTTGTGCATGCGCTGCACCCGTGTCGTTGTATTAGGACGTAGGCCCACTGCATCTGCAAAAGGGGTTCAACAGTACAGTAGTCTTGGTGGAAGCTAACCAGTTATAGGCGCGGGATTAATTGCAGATACAGAGGAAGATTGAATCGCGAATGCAATGAATGAAGCCCTGGATCTCTCACCCATGGATACGCCCGAGTCGCCTGCTTCCGGATACAGTTCATCGCCCTCCCATTCTCCCAAGCGGGACGGCTTGATATTCGAACCCTCAGGTAAGCAAGCAAGCCCTTTGCCCTAATTTTTATGTTTTGATATCTGATTTTGGCTACTTCTTCAGCGGGCGCTAGGCTATTGCCAATCAATGAGACCATGGGCCAAAGGGTGGATTATCCCGCGGCAGTTGCCCTGACATAGGGAGTTGGATTTTATTTGGGTTCATATAGCTAATTTTGCCAACCCTGAAAATGCGGGTGTTTGTATACCAGGATAGGGTTTAAGTCAGTATTTGCTTGTTAAAGCTTTAGTCCATTTACTGTCCGCCCCATGTGACCGGAGCTTTTATGTAACACTTGCAGTTTTGGTCACACGAGGAATCTTCTAAATCGCAGGCGATCACTGCTTTCCTTCTGGGAACATTTCTTGAGTTCATCATTGTTTCTTAGTTAATACTTGCTTCCCTTCTCTAACCTTTTATGCATTTTTCTGTTTCAGAGGAAGGGAGCAAGACATCCTCTTGTCTCAGGTTCTTGGTATCAAATGCAGCAGCGGGATCGGTTATTGGGAAGGGTGGTGCTACTGTTAGTGATTTTCAGTCACAATCAGGGGCTAGGATTCAGCTCTCACGCAATCATGAATATTTTCCTGGAACAACTGATAGGATAATATTAGTGACGGGATCCATCAATGAAATACTGACCGCGGTTAATCTCATTCTCCAGAAACTGCTGAGCGAGGTAGCATTGCAAAGCCCATGTGTTTTTTGTGGTTTTGTATTTGCAAGTAGGTAGTCTGATGATGTGTCATGTGTATGCATTTCCTTTTTATGGTATAACTACTCGGGCTTTTAAGATTTCTGCCGTTCTACCCGGTAACAGTAAATCAAAATTAACCGCATGGGTTATTGATGCACATTCTTGCATTTTTTGGAACAGGCTGACGATAACAATGATGTGGATGAGAAGTCAAGTCAAGTTAGACTGGTTCTTCCAAATTCTGTATGTGGTGGCATAATTGGCAAGGGAGGAGCTACTATAAAGTATGTCCTTTCCTCTAATGCTATAGAGTATGTCAGTCAGGTATTTGTAACTATAACATGCTTGTTCTTGGTTCAAGGCTTGTCAAAATGACATTCTGTTAATGTTCTACATTAATTGTTTTCTTCCCACGAATGTTTTAGGTTAGTTGTGTTCATAATTTCTGTTCAAGATGTAAAGCACAACACTAGTTGCTTTGTATTGGGTTTATTTATTGTTAATAGAATTGATTAATTTAATTTGTCATATGGTGTTGTTGTTGTTTATGTTTACACTTGGTATAATTCATACCAATTCATACCACGTGTCATGATTAGTGATTTATATTATTTGGTTCTCTTCTCTTTTATCATTACTTTGTTATTAATATTATATTTTAATGGGTGAAATGCAATGTGCATATTTTATATTTTGGATCTTTATTTCATATAATGGTTTCCTGTGCATCCTACATCTCATTAACAGTGGTGATATTTCTTAGAATAATTTTTTTTTTTTATTTTAATCCTTCTTTTATTAGACTAGATTTCTTATTTTATTTGTATTTTTTTCTTTATTAAGAGTGATAACAGTGATATTTTTTGGAATAAATTATTTTTAATCGTTCTTTTATTAGAATAGATTATATTTCTTATTTCTTAGAAACGATATTTCTTAGAATATATTTTTTTCTAATCCTTGTTCTATTAAAATAGATTTTTTATTTTTATTTTAATTCGAGGTCCATTATTTTAATCTTAAATTTGTTTTTTAATCCAATATTTGAGTCCAAACTACAAAAATAAATGGAAACAATATATGAACACCCAATGCACAAGATATTCTCTAAAGCATCCAACAAGTACGAACGACTGTAAATCCCTGTGTAAAATGGCTCTTTCCTTCTAGAGCCTCATTTCTCTGTATCTCAGTTTCAAAGAAACAAGTAAAAACCAGCCTTAATTCTCTGTACCTCAGTTTCAAAGAAACAAGTAAAAACCATGTTCATGATATTTTGACTTTTCTTTTACTCCTCCCACATTCCTACCATAGAAAAGTCGCCTAGCAAAGCCCCTTGACACTATTCGGACAGAGCAATCACCGTACTTGGCTTACAACGGATTGTTTTTCGTCTTTGCAATGCTCCTTGAAAATGAGTACTGAGGAGTATATTTAAAGCCAAACTCTGGCTTCTACCATGGCTTCAGAGATTTCATCAGAGTATTTATAATGGCTAACAACCCGTTGGCCCTATTATTTTAATATTTCATGATATTTACTATGTGGGTAATAAACTATGGATTTTTTTGTGCTTTTTCTATCGCATGCATTCCTGCTGATGGACCTATTTTTATCCTTTGTTGCGGCGGCAACCTTGCTAATCTTGGTTCAGTGAACCATCTTGAGCCTTTATATTAAAGAGTAGAAATTTTAATGAATATTGAGAGATTGACGGAGCGTTGAGTTAGGTAAGTTAGTGAAGAATTGTTTTTGCATACTTTTTCAGAAATGTATTATTTTTAACTTAATTATAGCCTAAGGATTTACAATCATAGCTTTCAGTTTTATTCCAGCAATTTACAACCAGCCTGGAATTTGCACCCCCGGGCAGGGACTACCGCTACGGCAGTAGCTCCCTTGTTAAAAGTAAAGTTGTCTCATACTAAAAGTAACAAACCATAGTGTGGTTGGTGTGGCAATGACTTATTAATGAACCAATTTTTTTTTATCTTGTATACTCAATGGTATAGCTCAAGCAATTTATTAAATGTCAAATTTGTTAATTTTACTAAAAGCAACAAACCGTAATATGGTTGGTGTGGCAATGACCTATTAATGAGCAATTTTTTTTTTTTTTAAATCTTGTACACTCTTAATGGTGTAGCTCAAGCAACTTATTAAATATTAAATTTGTTAATTATACTTCTAGACGAATTCCCCCACACTTCACTTTATTACTTTTAATTAAGGGATTAACTTTGTTATTCAAATTTGGAATTTTGAAACTTTTTCATAATATCTTGAGACTTGATCTAATGTCAACACAATATTATCTAGAGTGCTCTACGTACACTTCATCTACCACTATAATACTCTTCCATGGAGAGTGATCTAAAAATACATATCTGGATACTATTGGAAGTTTTCTATACACTACAAATTGCATCATATATGAACTAATGTTGTAATGCATCCTCTTCCACTTAGTCATGATACATGGGAAGACAATGGAGAGACTTATTTGGTTGAATTATTATTCATACTTTGACTAGGTATTATTGAAAATCCTAAAAGGTTTGGTTGTTGTATGAAGGGAAATGTTCCTACCACCACACTCATTGAATTGGATAACTTTGTGGATATTTTTGGTTAATTTTGGCATTCACATTCAATTTAATAATGAAAATTATTGTACGTGTTTTTTTTTGGTTACTGACAACATATACGCACTTGTGTTATGCATGACAATCACTAAACGAATTTTTAGGTAAGAAATGGGGCTCAAAATTAAAAATATAATAAAAAATTGAACTTAAAAGAACCAATGGGATTCAAAGTAATGATGTAAAAGAAAAGAAATATTTTTAAGCATATTTTCCATTTATCTCCTTATATGTCTACTCAAATTTCCAGTGAGCTCATATGTCTACTCAAATTTCCAGTGAGGGAACTCTTTTGATGCAAAATTAGATTTTGCAACCAACTTCCAGTGAATGCAAAATTAGATTTTGCAACCAATGAGTACCCACTTTGCATACTTTTGAATAGATTAACTAAGAAAAAATAAAAATACAAAAAATACATGTTTCTTCCAAGAAATATATTTTCTATGTATTTTAATTTTTTATCGATATGGATCTACTCAAAAGTATTCAGGGTGAGGGAGCTCATTGGATGTAAAATCTATTTTTGCATCCAATAATTTCCCACATTTGAAATTTGAGAAAACACAAAAAATAGTAGTTTTTTTTTTTTTTTTCCTTTCAAAATTTCATGTATTTTTATTTTTTATCGATATGGGTCTAATTTGAGAAAACCTGTAAAAAAAATTAGACAAAAATACAATAAA
>APFE030750407.1:0-10229 GCA_000404065.3 Pinus taeda
AACTTTACGACCCTTTCTAAATACATGAAAGGGTCTATAAATACTAAACTAAGCTAACTATCTATGAAACTGAAATCCTACTTAATTGGTATCAATTAATTTTGAATATCTCCTTCGCAGCAATCTGGCAGTTAGCGGCATGAATCATCATTCAGGCTGTTTGCCTTTAAACCTGAGCTGACATATCGCAAGCATTGGATCCACTTCGGGTGGTCTGTTGAGGCGAGAATTGAGTTGGGCGGCATAGGTGGCATCCTGAATATCGGGAATGATATATCCGATTGCATCTGTAAGGCATTTGATGGCGGCTCTCTGGCTGTGTGGTTTGACTAAAAAGAACCAATAGGTGTCCCATGTCAAACTGTTAATTCCTGCGATTAATCTTCCATTTTTCTCTAGTTCCGGGTAACATGACTGCTCCAATGTTTTAGCTGCTGTCAATTTGCCTCGAGTACATTAAGAGATCATGTTAGACAAGTAAAGAGTATTATTAACCAATTCAACCAAATTACTAGTGGTTTATTTGCATCTTGAAATTGCTCTCTTTGCTTTCATTAACTGGAACTTCCATTCTGTAAATAATATCTCTTTATGCGATTCTAAAATCTTTGGTAAATTAGCCACCTGTCCCTGATCGGTATCTTGCCATTCAAGAAAATTAGTTAATGTTTTGATCCAAGTCTGTTCTAGCGTTTTCCAATTTCTCACTTATTGATGTCATTAAATCACATAATGGTTCCGCCTGGGCGATTTGTTGACATAAAAGATTTATCTGATTTATCAATGCTTTGTTTATCTGTAATGCCTCTACTCTGAATTCATCTATCTGTGGAAGTTTCTTTGTTTTCTCTAGCTGGGCTGATAGTTGAGCAATCTGCTCATCTTTTGACTTCAGCATTTGTTCATTTGATGCTTCTAGTTGCGCCAATGCCTCAGATAGCTCTTTCTGCTTTTGAATTGCGCTGTCATCAATCCTCTGTTTCTCTTCCTGCAATTGTTTAGTCAATTGGTTATTTATTTGTTGTTGTATTACTAATTGTTGTTCTGCCTGCTCTGCCTTTTGTTGTGCTTCTGATAGTTGTGCTTGTAGTGAAAAGATCTCCTGGTCTTTTGTTTTCAATAAAATGCTCACCTCTGATGCCTTGTCTATTGTTGCTGCCGAATAGGCTCCAACATATTGTGATAGTTTTGTTAGATCATCAGAGGGGTCAAATTCCTCTTTCCAAAGCACATTGCCCGTCACTGTTTGTTCTGGGAATAGGGAAGGTTGATCATTCCTTCTCCTCTTCCTCTGTCGTTTTACCACAGATTTGTGTCTTGGGCTATAGAAGACATCTAAGGGAGGAATTTCTTCTATTTGCAAAATAACCTGATCGAAGGATCCTTTTGGATTATCTCTACTTCTTTCGAACTGGGTAGGACGTTGGTTTCACCTGGAATCTGCTTTGAAGTTGCCTCTTGTGTATTAGTCTCTTTTGATGTCTCGTCATCTTTAGAGCACTCAAGATTACCGATAATTGAATTGAATTGCTGCCATTCCTGGAGAAATTTCGGGTCAATTTGAGTATTTACATTCACATTTATGTTGCTCTGTTCCTACTCTTTCGCCTGTGTTTCCTCTTGTCTTTTCATATGAACTTCTTAATGTTCCTTTGATGTAACAGGAGGTTCCTTAATAATTCGTTGTTCATGCTCGCTTGATTCTGTTGTTGGGGTTGTCACTAACAGATCTAGAGGCAAAGTTTGCAACCTTTGTTCTCTAAGTCTGTTGAATTCAACTAATCCGTCATCTTTGTATTCGATTATAGCCAATGATTTAACTTGGTACATTGACTCGGCTAATGAGAACAGGTCATCAAATTTATCTTCTTTATGCTCAAACTTGGTCAATTTGGCCTGTTCTAGTGCATTATAGGCGACTTTGCATGGATCAAATCGCCTACTAGGGAGAGTTGCTAGAGTTAATGACTTTATTTTTTCAGATTCTTTCTCTGCATGTTTGAAATCATGTAAAGTGTAGATACCACATCTCAGGGGAAAAGAGGGCCAGACCTGCTTCTTATTTTTCTTTAGAGTTTGTGTAACTCCTTTAGAGGTAATCTGATAGGCTATCTCCCTAGCTAGCAGTTTTCAGGTTGTTCACAAAGGAAGAACGTGAGTTTGCGTACTGCCGAAAATTCTTATATAAGTAAACTTTCCCTCCGACCCCAACTTCTATTATTCAAAATCCCAATCCCTGCTTGGTAGGAAATCTTAGGGGCAGGTTTATTAAAGATAGAATAATGAATGGGTAACATAAAGTCGTTGCAGATTTGGTATAAATGGTGCTTGTAGTAAGTTTTCCACAACTTCTGATGGTATATGTGAATGGGTGTGGGGTCTTGTGAAGTCCACCTCCATCCGAGCAAAGGAAATTCAGATTTAAAACACAGGATGTCTAGTATATAAGCACTGTAGTAGAATGGGGGAATAAGCCTTTCAGTGACGCGGGATTTGGTTCTAAAATCAAGAACTGCGGTTGCTAGCTTATCAGACAGTATAGTTTCCCAATCCATTATTTCACCATTACATGCTGCTTCCATCAAGGGAACCATTTCTATAGTAAAATTAGCAGAATCGTGCAATCCCCACAACCTACACATCATTATCCCAGCATAAAAATAAGGAGAACATAGAGAATCGACCGAGTACTTACCCGAAGATTCATGCTTGCGTTTTGTTGGATTTTGCCTCCATTCCCGAATGGGTTCAGATTCAGTTTCGTTCTCATCTCGGAATTTCTCTAGAAATGTCGTGTTGTACTTCTTCTCTGGCACAGGCAAATGATACATTTGCTTCAAATCATCTTAATGAAATGAACCGAAGATTCTCCCATCTCTGGTGCTAAAGGTTCTGTCTGTGATTGGGATTTCCTCAATTTCCCATCTCACTACATCCGTATATGGGAGAATTTGTTCCCGAGCTGCTATCCGATGAAGGAAAGAGTCGGCTAAGTCCTTTAGAGTAGCATCAGATTTTTTAGTGCTATCTGCTGAGGCTCGTACTACTGTCTTCTGTGGTTCTTCGGCTTCAATCAAATTATAGGTACTTTTCCAAGTAGTTTGTCGAGTCCTAGACATGTAGCATCTGATATCAATCCTTTCTTTTTAGTTCCTAGATCAGCGATGAGTTGTCCTGTGGCCGGCGAAGCGGAAGCATTTGCAGTTTTCTTAGACTTCTTCCCCATTCTGCTTGAATTCATTACTTCGGAAGAGTTCTGCATAGGAGTGACAAATGAACGTAATACATAAAATTGATAGCGTAAAACCGAATATGAGCGATATATATTGATCAATGCATGACGAACGATTAACTTAAGGTGGCCACGGATACAATCTGTGAAAAGATTTTTAGGCTTATTGTTTCATTAAATGGCCGTTAAGACTTGTCAATCCTTTAAATGCCCATCATATCGATTATTGGACGAATGATTTGTTGAAGCGTGCCTTGGATGTTTTGGCGGTTGAGCGCAGATGAATGATTGTTTGGAAGATAAAGATTTTAATACGAATTAATCGTAATAACCCTGCATTAAGATTTCTTTAAAATTCGCGCTTTTGTCTTTATCGCAATCGAGCATCGGGGAAATCTTAAATCGTTACATTGGTTCCATTTGGAATCCCCGATCGCTGATAGCAATATTGCATCGCATCGGGAGTATTAATCTGGGCACTTTGAAAAGCATGCATGGTAAATCTCCGATCGTCGATAGCGATATCGCATCGCATCGGAGTGAAAGGAATTTTATTATGCCAACTTATTATTGCCGATATCCGATACCCTATTACGAGTTGTCGCATCGGAGAAAACCAATGGGTCTTTAAGTTATGTCTCCTTTGTCATTGCGATATGTGATCTTGTTATGCGATCTTGCGATCGCTTTATCGCAATGATAAAAGATTAATCATTTATATATATATAAGACTTTTAATTGGTTTATCAAAAAGGTTTTGTAATGTTTTTTATTTTGTTTTCGTACCTTTTTGAGTAACACTAAGTTGATACCAATTAAAATAAAAAAAGGGACCCATTTCACATTATAGTTTTGAGAATAATAATGATATGAAATGGGGGTTCTGTAGAGCACAACAATTGGCGATTCGCTGGAAGAAACAGTTATCTCTGAAAAGTATGGAAATACTTAAACTTTTTCAAAATAGAAATTTCATCAAAGGGGAAAATTCTAATATAACTAGGTATATATGCATTCCAAATAAAAATAAACTATCTTTGCTAATTCCCTCTTTTGTTTAAAATTAGATACATTCTAAATTTTAAATTGGCCTCTATTGGTTGATAATGATAAAACAGAAAACCCTTCCAAATTAGCTTTTAGAATTAACTCCTTTTTCATAGGTAGAGCCTCTGCTGCCAGCAAACGTTCATAGTTTTGACAGGGATACCTTTTAACCATGTTATTGTCCATTGTCCCATTCATCTCAGAGTATGATTAACAGAATGAATTCAAAACATGCTTTTCACATTTTGCATTTCTTTTCTACTTTTCTGTTATTTTGTAAGATAAAAAGCCATTGCCCTGGTTTGGTGGCCAGCTGAGTGACAATGCCATTCACCGGTAGTAATTTAATTGAACAAGCTGGCTCACGATGAGACCCCTTGTCTTATAATTAAAGCCATTACCCTATTTTGGTATGCAGTATTGGTAATGTCGGTTAAACTATTTCCCTATGATCATGGTAAGCAGGCTTGTAATAAGACCTCTTATCCTTTATATCCAATATTTTAGAATTACACTCCGAGTAATCACAAGCTTTGGTGAGTGGGATGGACAATTTTCTCGTTAAGAGTAAATGGATGACAAGGTAAGAGTTGAAGATGTTGAAATTGGATTAGTTCCGATTTTGATATTGATAACCTTCTTGTGACCAATTTGAAAACATAAAATGATTTACAATATTTCTAAACTTTGAGAAGCGTTCACAAAAATTGAAGTGTGGTTTCAGAATGCAATTATATCTATTTTCCTAGAAATTATCCCTTTTGTTTAAGACTTCTATTATTTTAAAAGTAAATATCAACACTACTCATTTTGAGCAACTCTTAAGTACAACAAAGGTCAATGGAAGATACCCCACAACTTTATTTTCTAATGGTCCTACAAACTACAAAATTCTATTAGAAGAAGAAGGGGTTACCTCCTCAATTGAAGAATTTCTTTAAGATAAGGCCATTAACAGGGAGAGAATCTCTCAAACCTGATAAATCTTGTAATATGAAGGTCGAATGGCCTATCTTTTCACAAATCTGAAATGGCCCAAGCCACATCTTCTAAAACTTGGTGTGTTTTCCCTTATCTTCATGGGCTTTGTCCCATTTCAGAACTAAATCACCGACTTGAAATTGTTTTGAACTGGATGAGACTGAATCAAAGGATGACTTGATGATTTGCTGATGCTTTGCATGAATAACCTTGGCTCTTTCTCTTTCCTCTTCTAATTTTAGAATTTGGTCATGTCTAAGTTGTATAGAAGAAGAAGGGCTTTCTTCAATAAACTGAACTAGGGCTAGAGAAGGAAGGACAATATTTGTTGGTAGCACTACTTCTTTTCCATACATAATATTAAACGGGGAAGAACCTATGGAAGCCTTTTGCCTTATCCTATCAGCCCATAATGTAAATATTAAGGATTTGTGCCAATTTTTATGATTCTGTTCGATAGTTCGCTTAATAATTTTAATCATATTTTTATTTGTAGATTCTACTAAACCATTACCCTGGGGATAGTAATTAGCAGAATATTTCAGTTTAAATCCTGTTTTAATAGCGAAATCAAACATAGCATTGCCTGAGAAGTAAGATGCATTATCAAAAACAAGAGCATTTGGGACACCAAACCTGGTAATGATGAATTGGTCTATGAACTCAATAATTGCTTCAGAATTTGTTGTCTTTAAAGGAATTGCTTCAACCCACTTGGTAAAATAATCAGTAGCGGTAAGGATATACTTATGCTGTTTGGAAGAATGTGGAGTAATTTCTCCAATGATGTCCAATCCCCATTGCTCAAATGGTTGTTCAATGTTGACTGGTTGCAAAGGGAAAGCTGGTTTTCTTTGTCTTCCACTAGAAGTTTGAGAATTCCGGCATTTCCTTACATATTCATGAGCAGCTCTAAACAGAGTGGGCCAATAATATCTAGCATGGATGATTTTGTGAGCTATTGTATCAGCTCCAAAGTGTCCTCCTGCCGGTCCATCATGTAATTCCTGCAAAACCTTTTATGCTTCAAGTTTTTCTAGTCATCTTAATAAAATTGAATCATAGTTTTTCCTAAAAAGCACATCATCAATAATTGTAAAATTTTTTGCTTTCAATCTAATGGCCCTTTTGTTTTTGTAAGATAGGTTAGGAGGTGCATATCCATTTTTCAAATAAAAGATTAAGTCTGCATATTGTGATCCAGAGTCAGTGATACTTATCTGGTTGATCTCTTCGGTTTGATCTATATCACCTGATTCTTGAATGTTGGATGCTCCTGCCAATAACCTGCAAAAACCTTGGCCTCTAACAATCTTTGTTGTTTTAATTTCTAAGTCATATTCTTGAAGTGCTGTAACCCAGTTTGCCCTTTTTTCACCCAATTCCCTTTGGATTAATAGTTGCCTTACTGCAGGGAAAGGAACCATAACTTTTTAATGGGCTTTTAAAAGGAAGGGTCTGTAATGTTTGACAGCTTTATATACAACAAAGGCTTATTTTTCTACTTCAGAGTAATTCAATTCAGCACCCTGAAGATTTGAACTATAGAAGGAAATGGGTGCTTCCAAATTGTGATTGTTGATCTGTGTGAGTACTGCTGCATAAGACAAATCGGATGCGATAGTATACAATGTGAAATGATTAGAAAAATTAGGAGTATTTAAAGCGGGGGCATTGATTATTGATTGTTTGATCAAATAAAACGCTTCCTTTTCTGCCGATCCCCATCTAAAGACTGAATTTTTCTTAATCATAGTTTGAAGCGGCAAAATGATTTGAGAAAAGTCTGGAACGAACCTTTTAACAAAATCGATTTGGCCTAAAAATGACTGCATGGATTTTTTATTATGAAGGAAAGGGATTTCAGAGAATTCTTTGGTCTTGTCCGGATCAATATAAATGCCATCTTTAGAAACAATAAAGCCTAAGAGCTTTCCTTGACCAAGAGCGAAGAAGGATTTTTTAGGGTTAAGTGAAATCCCGTATCTCTTGCAGCGTTGAAAGATTTGATTTAAATCATGCAAATGATTGGATCTTTCTTTAATAAATACAGTAATATCGTCTAAGTAGATGACTACTGTTTTGTTAATCAAACCTTTAAAATCTATATCCATCGCTCTTTGGAACGTGGCTCCTGCATTAATAAGTTCGAAAGGCATTTTCTGATACGCATACGTTCCCCATTTTGTTCTGAATGTGGTTTTGAGTCGGTCATCAAGATGGACCAAAATTTGGTTATATCCTGAAAAAGCATCCAAAAAGGACATTAACTCAGAGCCTGCCACTGATTGGAGTATCTGCTCCATAGTAGGTAATGGGAAATTATCTTCTAGGCTCGCCTTATTCAAATTTCTGAAATCTATACAAATCCTGATGTCGCCATTTTTCTTTCTGACTGGCACCATATTGGAGACCTAGTTTGAGTGCCGAACGGGAAAAATAATCTTAGCTTTAAAGAGTTTATTGAGTTCCAATTTTATTTGACTCTCTAAGTTTGGATGTATTTTTCTCAACTTCTGTTGAACTGGTTTCTGTTCGGGAAGCATTGGAATGGTATGTTGCATGATGGATGTATCATATGTTTTTAAATCATCATATTTCCAAGAAAAAACATGTTTATTTTTCCGTAACAGTCTAATGAATGCTTCCTTTTATTCCACGGAAAGTCCTAATCCTAAATTAATGTTTTGAGGAGTTTGCTCAGTGCCAAGGTTTATCGATTCAAACCTTAAGGTAGAACTTTGTATATTTGTATTGGTCACATGTTTAAACTTGTCTTTAATATCATAAAGATCCTCAAGCTTCACCACAGGCTTTGGGATTGAATTTTCCTCGTGTTTACCTTGCATTTGAATATAGTGCTCGTTTTCCTCAATGATTTGATCATCATAGGATTTTTCGAAGGTTAAAAACTGTAAAATGTCTTCATCGTGGTTGAATACTCTCCAATTAGTGACATTGTCAGGAATTGATGGCCTAAAAGGCAATTCTACTAAAAATCTATCTGGGCTATAATCTTCGGAAGGTAGGAGCTTGGAAGCGACATTGGCTAGCAAGTCGGCTGCTGAATTTTGAGACCTGGGAATGGAAGAAATATTGAATGCCAAAAAGTGGGAGGTGAGTTCCTATACCAACGGCTGATAATGTTTGAGATGGTTAGAAAGACAATGAATTGTATTCCTTACTTGCTTAACAATAATCTCAGAATCTCCAAACACTTGCAAATACTGGACCTTGAGGCCAATCGCTTTATATAGTCCTTGGACTAAGGCTTCGTACTCAGTTGTATTATTCGTGCATTCAAACTCTAGCCTGCAGGACAACATTGTTTTTTCTCCCTGTGGGCTAACCAAAATACATCCTACTCCTGAGCCCTCGCTAGACTTGGACCCATCGAAATATAAAGACGAAAATAAAGTTGGGCAGCAAAGTTGCCAAAGGATGACTCTAATGAATAATTCCCCAAAACGTTGTTATTAAATGCTATTGGTTGATTTTCTTGTTCAAACTCTGTAACTGTGTGGGTCATGTGTTTCTCCCGATCGATTTTTATTTGATTCGGCTTACCCTTATAGGGAAGCCACATATGGGACCAATCAGTAGAAATATACCCATGGAGCTTTTCTGACCAATCCCTGCTTAAAATTAAACCATATAACTCAGGTATATCAGCAATTAAGATATCAATCCTTTGAACCACTTGTGGATCAGCCGATAACCTGATTGTAACAGAGTTTATTTCCCCTAAAACCTGGACTTTAGTTCTATCTAACTGCACAATTTGAATTGAAGACTTCTGAGGTTTTATGTTCAGTTTAGAACAAATTGAAGCTGGCATTATATTGATGATGCCCCATAGTCAATCAAGCAATTATGTAGATTTCAATTCTAAATTTCGTACGCTAAGAGGAAAGGAGGGGTATGGGAATTTGATCTATCTCCAATTAGAATTGTATCAGTTCCCTCAACTCTACCAGAAGGTGGTTGTCCTGAGTCGCTTGCAGCTTTAGTACTAGGAAGAGGCGAAGAAGGAACTGCATTAAGTTCTTTGAGAAGCAATTTTTGTTGATGTTTCAATTTACTGAGTTCAAATATGGTGATGTTTGCCTTAGTCCTTTTCATATCATCAACAATATTATAGTCCATTGAATCGGATACTACCAACGTCTTAGATGATGTAGGTATATTGGAGGATGATAGTTGATTTTGAGATACTGTTGCAGCTGGCTTCCTTGTGGGTACCTTTTCCTTCGTAGTATTGGTACCAGGTTCAGGAGTACTTTTACTCCTTTTCTTTGAATTGGCCTGAACAGGTTCAGGAGTACTTTTACTCCTGGTAGTCATGGGAAAGGCTTCTTGTTCATCTTCAGTATCGGAGTTAGGTAGTATAAAGTCCCACATTCCATGGCATCCAACGACTTCCTCTTCTTCTAATTCATCAGATGGTGTAATTGTTTCTTCTTCTTCTTCTTCCTCAGGATCTGAATCTGCATAGGATATAACATTTGGAGGCTTGGACTCAGGCTTCTTAAAATTCCCTTGTAAGGTTTCTTTGTTGAGGACTCTGCTACTTGCTTCTTAATCTCAACCATTTCATTTGACATGGTTTTGAGGAATTTTTGAAGGCCCTCCATGTCGTATGGATCTTTGGTGATTTTCTTCTTTGAATCATCCTTGAAAGACACTTTTTTGGATTTCCGTTCCTTTAGAGCAGCTTTCTTTTCCAAAGCGATTACACATTTTTCGACAGCGAGGGCTTCTTTCATGTTTTCAGCCAATGTAGGTTTTTTAGCCCTATCTACAAAAATGGCTATATTTGAGGGTAAGGCTGTAATGTACCATTCGCTTCTATTTTTTCACTTGGCTTATCATCGGTAGGGATTTTGTTCAAGAGTTTGTTAAATCCGGAGTTAAACTTCTTAATTGGTTCTCTTGACTCGATCCTTAGATTGGAAAGGTCATTGATGAG
>APFE030750409.1:0-19508 GCA_000404065.3 Pinus taeda
GTATCCCAGTGTATTGCCAAATAACAATTCAAGGTATCTAGAAGTCCCATTCTTCTTTTAACTCTGAAGTGTACTTGGATGGATGGTTCTTCATAGCAGTTTAGCATTTGTGGATCAGCTACATCATACTGGCTTTACAAATGGATGTTATATAGTTTGTTACAAGTCAGAAATGGTTAAGTATAGTATGTGGAACTGTGAGGTTACCAAAGTTTTAAGGACATGGATTGCTGTTGAGCAAAGTACTTTTTGTTGCCCCTCGTTAGAAAAGGGTCCTTTCTAGGGATAAATAGGTGATATGAAAGGTAAAAAGAGTGGAATCTGATCAAACTGATAGGCATCTCCTTCTTATGGAAAAATTGGAATCAAGAAACATTTCACAAAGGAAAATAATAAATTGTTGGGATAATTAACAACTTTTGGATCAGAACTGGCTGTGTAGATCACAACAATGAAAGGGCACTTTCATGAAAGATGTCAATTTCATCAGATAAGAGAATCGGAACTAAAGAAGACATGCTTGCCAAATAGCTGGTTTCTGATGTTTATAAACAATAGTTGGAAGGGCTAGACAATAACATTACAGGAACCAACATTCAATTCTCAACACATTTCTGCGTAGGTTCAGAGAAAATTTGATTCTCAGTTCCTACCGACTTGAAAATTCCCAATCCTCTAAATGCCAGTTTCAATGATATATGGTGTTCAAAACAATACCGCAGATGAGCTTGAAATGCGTAAAGAGAGTTGATAAAAGCAAGCAATGGTATTATCGAACATTGATTTCAGAGTGAGACAAGGTACGCTTTCATTAATATCCCTCCTCATATTTGCCTCCACACCCCAATTCATTTCCCCAATTTGCCTGCCTGTCTTCAAATCATCCTCAATCCCCTGTCTGAAACTAAAATCCTGCGTTTCTCCCTCAAAATCCATTACTACTACATTGGGCCTACAGAGCTACTCTCGTCATTCCATCAGTATGATACAATGTGGAAGTGCAAGCACAGCTCTTAGAAAAGGCTGAAAATAACATAAAGAAAGAAATAAATAAGCAATATTGCTGCTGTGGCACACAAATAAAAGACCATGGCACAATACAAAATAATCAATAGCCCTCCAAGAAAGAATGAGTGATATAGAGTGATTTTCATTCATCAATGCTTGCTGCTCTTTATAAAAAGCAGAGGGAATTCCTCTTTTGAAATTCTCTCATTATACCTCTTATGATTCTAGTCCAAGAAACAGCTACAGAGCTTAGAAGCAGAAATTTCTTAAGATTCTAGTCAATGATACACCCATAGAACTCAGATGGAACAATTTTTTGATTGTGGAAATCATTTGAACCTGAATAGATCTCTTATTGAAGTGGCTCAAGTCAGCAAACATGGCCTCTGCACCTGATTTAAACAGATAAAAGGCCAGCTAAGGCAACGTCTCTCTTACTAACAAGTGATTAGAGGATATATACTATGAGATCTGAAATTAGTGTTTAACAACATAAGAAAAGATATTTCTTTGACTTGAAAAGGGTAAACAAATTCAAAGTTTTAAGGCACGCATTATAGAATATCTTGAATTGAGCACAAACCTGTTACACATAAGAAAACAGCTCCCAGCCTCACCCATCCTTGCTTATGATTTTCAGCAAAGAAATAGAAATGTAGTGAGGTGACAATGCCTTGATACACCTGGATAATGTGCTCCAATATTATAGGCCCCAATAATGGCTGTTGAAGAGAACCACATAACCATTATAGGGGAGAACAGGAAGCTCACTTTGGATGTACCGAACTTTTGAAGAAAGAAGAGAAATACAAGAATTACAACTGATACCAATACAACAACATCTGCGTACAAAAGAGTCAAGAATTTTAGCGATTATAATGTCTAGCAGGGTTTTCAGGGAATCCATAATCAGCAGTACGCAACAAATTATATTTCAGACATACGAATACTTTGTTGTTATTTAATAGGTTTGAACAACTCTCTGAATTGAAGGATATAAACTTTAGAGTTTAATGCGAAGATGCTATAATTTTGTATGCCAAAGGGTACATTATTGCTCTATATATTACTTACCCTGGCTCATTTTTGGGTTCTTTGACTGGATTCCTTGAATAGCTGAGAGCACTGCCCAAGTCGAAAATTTGAAATAACAAGAGTAAGATATAGTTGGAATGAAAGCATCAAGGAAGTGATTTTATGGTTCAGTAAAGTGAATAATAATATCTAAACCTTGATTTTTAATCCTGTATTCAAAACCAACAGACTACTTTTGGAAAAGGATTGCAAATAATAATCTTTACTGGAAATTTCACTTATTATTTAAAGAGTGTGAATTGGTTTGACCCGAGGTTAAATATAACCATGTGGTTATTAGGTCCTTAGGTCCTTACAGACCTTCCATTATGATCCCAGCTTTTTGAAAGAAAATAGTTTAAAGTCTATTAGCTTACTTTGGCATACAACAAAGAGAGGGCAGGCCCTACCCAGATGGGCCTGGGCTCATTAGCGAATTTCATAAATGGGTTATTGTCGGGACACCAGGCTTCCCTGGTTGGGATTCTCAATTCTAGATGGCATTACCACTAAGACAACATTACCACTAAGAAAGAAGAAAAATACACAATTTCGATGGAATAAACTCACTGTAATGTGAGTCAATTGGGGGTATATCTGGTGGTTGGTGGTCATGCAGAATGGTTGTTATTTCCCCAACCAAATTCAATTTCATGTAAGTGACATGATAATGAGAAATATTGTGATAATAGTTACATGTTTATAAATATTGTTGTATTGATCTTCACTCTCCCTTTGAAACTTGAGAAAGAAAATGATTTCCCATGAATATTGTTGTATTGATCCTCACTCTCACTCTCACTCTCCCCCTCCCCTCCCTGAAACTTGAGAAAAAAATGACCCCCTCCCTGAAACTTGAGAAAAAAATAATTGATGAGAATATAGATTGACTAACTTAAGAACGATGAGAATAACCAGTGTTGAACGGACCCACCTAAACTAAACTCAATTTGCATAACTCAAAATATTTTATTAAAAAACAATTAAAAAGGTTTGAAGTTACCTTCCCCATGATCATCCACTCGGAGGACAATGAAAACATACTTGACCAGAGCTATCAATGTTAGGGTCCAGAATATGAGGCTGAAAATCCCCAATATATCTTTCTCATTTGGCATTTCAATACTAACAGAAGGGCCAAGGGCCTCACACTTCAAAAAAGTTCAATAAACAACACTAGAAGGCTCACCACAGCCAACATTTGAAAACATTGTACAATTTGATGAAACCCTCTTGATGGTTTCATAAACAATCTCGAGAGAACCCGTAAATCGCAAAGAGCAGGCAAGGTACGCCAAAACACAGAAAGATACCACGGTATCATTCAGTTTCCAACTTGCAAGTGTTAACAAGGCATTGCTTTTATTACATAGATTCATTCAAATGGTGTGAATTGCACGATTTCAAAGTAACAAGGTTTTCTAAACTTGTCCTAATATTGCTTTATATAAATCTCTGGTCAGCATATATCTAAACATATATATATATATATATATATATATATATACAAATTTCTTCATGCTTAATATATCTAGAGAAATCTATTTATATATAGCAAATTTTCTTTTGTAAGTAAGTCGATCTTAGGCCAAGGCCAGTGCATCTATTAGATAAAAGAACAATCTACCCACAATGGAATGCCATCACCAAAATTGTGAAGCTTAGTGAAACTCCAATGCCTTTTGGGATAGTTTATTCCTCCAAAAGTGACTTCGAGCCTTGACCGCTCTCCATAAAGTTTGAACTTGAGAGCTGGTGGAGACTAAACCCCACCCAAACCCACTCATCTACATCTCATGGGTACAAATTTTAGTAAAGACACAGGAATGAGATTGGATAAAAAAATCCTATTGGATCTATGAAAAATGGGGTCTGGTCACCAAAAAAAATTCCTCTGCACTCATAAATCACCAATTTAACTATGATGATTTCTATATAGAACAATGCTTTTTCTACACTAATAATTACAGTGGTGAGAATATAAGGAATTAAACCACCATAAAATCGGAGCATACAGTGACAAAAGCATTGGTAGGAATTCATAAATCGCTATAATTTAGATAGGATAACCACAAAATAAAACGATATTTTTCCTAGACTATTTATGCATGTGAGGAATTAAACAATCATAAAAGCATTCCTAGACTATTTATGCATGTGAGGAATTAAACAATCATAAAAGCATACATTGACAGAGTAAATAGATGAAAAGCATTTGCAACAGCATTGTTTTAAATAGTAACCAACCTACAAAACACAATAAAGGAAAACAGCTCTCAACTAACCTTTCGCCGTAACCAGAGGAATGAGGAATGTTTTGGGACTAATGCCTACCATTCCGCTGTATTTCAGAGCGCAGAAATCTTCCGTGCCCACCATTTAATCATATCTATTGAACTGCCTGAATTACAATAAAGGAAGCAATACTGCACTCTTAAGAATAAAAGAATGTTTGTTTCACTGAACGAGATAAAACATCTATGCAAGGTAGACTGACCATATTTGAATTTTCATATAACCATCACAAAATAAATGATATCATCCATGTAAATTTTAAAATACTGATATCACTGATCAATTAAGAAGACATTACTTATATTTCAGTAACAAAAACATCCCCATTACAACAAAACAAGCTTTGAGCTAGAATATAGAGGACGTAATGAAAGACATGTCAAGTGTTACTGGCACTTAGCGTTGCTATTTTTGCTGCATACCAAAGCAGCATGCATATAAAGAATCATCTATTACATGCACAGCACGCCACATTCAGATATTCACAGAATAGGAGTTCCACAGAATGTAACAACATTTGAGTATATCCTAAGAGTCCTTTGTAGTATTTAGAAATTACTCCTAAACGGATTGATTGCTACAGTTAATAGTTAAATTTCGGTAATCATTAGAATGATGCTTAGTTGTACACCCTTGCAAATCTAATTGGCTCGGTCTCTTATCACTTCAATATCCATCTCTGCAGGGTCAGTTGCCTGAATTTCATAATGAACACCATCAAGCTCCCTTCTTATCCTCTCCTTGGACGTGGCATAAAGCATCTTTGCCCTGATTTGGGACTGATCAGGAGACCTAAATAAACATTCAACAAAATCAAACGTTTAGCTTATATTGCTCAATTTTCAAGCATATCGAATAAGACGTTAGTGTAATGCAATTATAATGCCTTATACTGCAACAACAAAGTCAAAACTGATCTATTGAGACCTGAACCAAAAAGAAAACATGGCATAAAAAAAGCAACTATAATAAATAACAGAAATAAAAGGACTTCTAAAGAAAACTCACCATGAAATAAAAAAGATCTTGCTCTTTTGACAGTTTTCACTTGTCACAAAGTCAAAATCAAACACCGCATATCGGCAGTCATTCTCCAGAAGGGAGGCTGTGAAATCATTGTAGCTCTCTGCCGGAACCTCCAGTTTTATCCACCACAACTTGTTTAGACTTTTCCTCGATCTTGAAAATGATATAACGATGCACTTTCTTCCTCTGCAACTCCAGGAAAACTTGCTTGAATTCATCTGCAACTCCCACTCCTGAAGATGCACTGGACTGCAAAAAATACAAAAACATAAAAAAGGAAAACTACAGTCTGCTACAATTTTTGCTGAAACAATCTAGCATTTTATTACAATTACTTCCAAGTTTGGTTCATTCTTTAAAATAAATGTTGCCTGGATGCCTACTATTTCCCTCAAGATTTCGACAAAAAGTCAACGACATAATGTAATATGCATGCCAACATTGAAATACTAATTCAAAGAACAGGCAAATAAATAAATAAAATCATTAGAAAAATCAAAACCAGATTCCCGAAGCTTTAAGAAACAAATTCCTAAAATAACTGAATTTATTGGTCAAAGCACTCTTATCAGACCAGTTAAAACTAAAGGTGTTAGAGCATATGGTAATTTTCCCGCATTCAATATGGGGGAGGGAATTTTTTTTCTTCATGTATATTTTACAGATGATTAATGTGATTTAATGAAACTTAAACCCTTAACCATTACAACCTTAAAAAATCAGATCATATAACAGTAGACTCCAAAATGCAAAAACAAACAGCGATATCAATACAACACGCTAGCTCAGCCAGCATTCTGGCAACAATCGTCGGAGAAAATCGGTATGATACCAAAAACTAAAATAGTAACTAAGATCAATGTTTCGACTAATTTACAAGGACGAAACTGGAGAACTGTATATGTTAACAATTTAATCGACCTTAAGCTAACCATAAAATATAAAAAACAAGCGAATTCCACAAAGAAATATATATACACAGACAACCATATATGGCTTTTAACGTTTTTGGTTCCACTACAAACAAATCGACAAGGGCTAGGGTTTGATGGGGTGAATAAGCTTACCATTTTGAATGACATTGTTGTATGTGGCCGTGAGGGAATTGCCAGTGTGCTCTCGACCCCACCCAAGTATGCAGAACCCTGTGCCATAGGCTCCGCTCAGGGCCTCGCTCGCTGGCTGAACACCCGCATGATTTCTACCCGCTTGGACATGTGGGGGATCGAACCCGGGACCAAGAATGTAACGAACCTCTGGGTTGAATTGGCTGAAGGGGAAATCACTCTCGAGTATTCTTGCCCTCCCAAGTGCACTGTAAATGTGGTCAGCGTGAACATAAGGAACAAATCCGGTCAGGTTTTATTAGAGTCTCATCAGGAAATGGGCGATGGAAGCAACAGGGTCAGAAACCGTCCCCTGTCGGAAAAAATGAAAGCTGGGGAAATCGTGGAGGAGGCATGCAGGAGGGGCATTTGTGAAGAGCTCGGCCTCGTTCTGGGTTCTCCCGATAAGATTGAATTGTTGATGGATTCTTATGAGAAGGAGGTGGAAGAACGAGATTCCCTGTCCTATCCGGGACTGCTCACCTGCTATGTTGTTCATAAGGTGGATGCAGTCGTTGCAGACTTGCCGGAGTCGGATTTCTTCACGGATGAAGATGAGGACGGACGAATGAATGGCAACCATGCAATTTCATTTTCCTCTTCTGGAATTAGAGAGAAAGCAATTAGTGTCAAGGGCCATTTCTGGAAATGGGCCCCTGACAGCGCGCCACAATGAACACGATGGTTCTCGAGCTCTCCGCCCATGAGCTCTCCGCCCATAACAGAAATGAAGGCCATGTTCTTGCCATGTTCTGCCATGTTCCGCCCGTAACTGAAGCATAAAGGCCCGTAACTGAAGGATGAAGGCCGTGACGTAACTGAATTAGCAAGACCATGACGTACTCGTTACGGAAGAACACCAATTGTCAACCTCATGAAGAACGCCAAGTGTCAACCTCACAAAGAAAAGGACGACGAAAGCTTGTTTCAAAGGAAGGCCTATCGGCCTAAAAATACTAACCCATTTTGGACTCATTGGACTTAGACTCTACTTAGTATTACAAAATATACTAAAATATTAACGATACAAAAATAGTAAAAATACTAACACAAAAGCAACAATGAGGATGCTAGTTTAAAACTAGTATTACAAAATATACTAAAATATTAACGATACAAAAATAGTAAAAATACTAACACAAAAGCAACAATGAGAATGCTAGTTTAAAACTTAAAAATATTTTAAATTACAAAATTTTATTTTAATTAACTCAATAGTTTTAAAATTATAATAAAATTAAGTTAAGAAAATATTAATTTAATAATCTTAATAATTTAAAATTATAATAAAACAAAGTTTAAACACTATATTAATCCAATTATCTTAATAATTTGAAACTAAGCAAAATAAAATATTAATATAATTATCTTAATAATTTAAAAAATTACAATAAAATAAGGTTAAGCAAAATATCGATTTATTATTAATAAGTCATATAACACAGAGGTAAACTTACCATATTTGAAATCTTTTATTAAATTACTATTAATAACACCGAAGTAAACTTAGCATATTTGAAATATTTTATTAAATTTTATAAAATATTTTATGAAACTTGGATATTGAAACAACGATGAAAGAAGATATAGGTACATTTGGTTGATAATTTATTAAATCTTTAGTCTTTATTGGGTTTTCCTCTCCGTCAAAAGAGAGCTTAAATTAATTGGGGATCACTGACACTTGTCAATATGATAACTTCTCAATACCATGACTTCCATCAATCTGGTGATCCACATAGGGCAGCGAACTCCTAGAAATACAGATCGTCGGCTCCCGGCCGGAAGAAGTCACCGAAAACGGATTGAATCAGACAGCGTGGCACGCTTCGATAGGCTTTCAGCCGTTGCAAAAAAAGCTGATTAGTATTTACCAATATTCATCTCATGCTTTTGGCTTGTGGAAGGTGGAGGGCATGCAACCAGTGATCAAATTTGAAGGGCTAGTCTTAATTTCAATTTGAAGGGCATATATTCATCCAACACTTCTGTAATGAAAAGCTAAAAAAAAATATTATTTCTATATTTCTTTTTTAATCATTTTTTTTTTTAATTAAATAAATTAAACTTAAAACTATGTTGTTAAAAGATATCACATTATGACAATATCAAATAGATAATATAATGGGATCTAAAAATTATAAAAATGATTAGAATTGCAATTTTTTATAACTGTTTGCATTTTTTAAATAACAAAATGGTTTCATTATTCTTAAAAATATCTATGATATTCAAATTATGCATTCTTAATAATTAATACATGTGATTCAAGCCTCTCTTCTAAAGTTTAACTGAAAAAATTCCAAGCAATAAAAAACTATACATAAAACCAACTCACCAACCTAGTTGTGGTTGATGGCTCTCTGGGCTAGATGAGAGCTTTTAGAATTACCTTGAAATCATATTGAATGAAATTCTTGTTGTCATTATACTTATGAATAGGTTAATGGTAAGGAAATGTTATTCACATTGATTGTGGTTTACTCATACAATGACAGTTTTTCTCTCAACTTTTCCAGCATCAAAAAGACATTGAACATGGACATTACGTGCAAATATAAGAAACCCAACAACATCTAGAAACATATTGAGAAGAAGCAACAAATTATTGATTCAACAACAACAATATTCAAGTAAGCATTGGCATGAACAAATAGAATATGTGCCATGAACAAATAAAACACGTGGGAAGTTCACAATCTTGAGCCTACCATCTCTATCTTTCTTAATTGGAATCCATTCTACCATTCTTTCGACAATAGAAATCAATGCTAACATAAGAGCAAGACCTAGGTGGATACAAAACATATGATTTATCATACATCCATCTCCCCTTGAACAGGGCACAATAGAGTTGCATTCTTGTTGAAGGACATGTCTGTGCCCTTTCCTTCCATGGGCACATTATTAACACTCTTGTTATGTATCCTTGGAATAGGGTTTCTGTAATATTCTTAGCAATTAATTATGTCTCATTATTCCTCTCAGATTTACGAGGAGCCTGAATCTTGTTGTTGATCTTGGAGAAGATTATATTCAAACACATGTTAGACATCTTTTAACTATAACTTAGGCATTAAATGTTTCTTGATTGCAGGCACCCATTGGTCCCATTATTTCACCAGAGAGCATACGAGTAGGAAACTCAATGGATATGTACATGGTGTCTAGCTTTCACTTAAATCTTAATCTTTATCTTAGTGCCTATAACATAAATCTTGAGTTGATATGTTTATTTATATAAATATCATAGTTGTATAAAAAAGGAGTCTTCTATGGAGGGGAGGAATTATCCCGTTAAAAGTGGAATTTGGGCAAAATTGTTTAAAAAATCTTGCTCTAGCAATGTTTGAATCATGTTTTTGATGGTGGAAATAGATTCAGCACCATCAAAAACCTCTAGAACATCCAAAATATTGAAGTTTGATAGCTATAACTTAAATTTAGAAAATTCCTGTCAAATTTTATCAAAATATGGCAAGGATTTCCACAATTTCCCACGGAAAAAAACAATCCAATTAAACTAAGGCCATAAAAAGTGACAGATATAATTATTTCGAATTTCATTGTTTCATGAACCAACATTGATACATTGAATATGGTGGTGAAGAGAAATAAATGGGGTGAGCAAGAGCGTTGATGTTCATCCCACTTTAGACGTGCATTTCAAAATCGACATCGACAAGGTGAAATGTCCATAATGCCTAAAATAAATTTGTAATGTCCCGGCATAGTTATTAGTACGCACTCTGGCCTTCATCAATGACATTTGGTGACATTACGACCGTGAAATTGCAGAATTTCTAGGAAGCTGCACTACGGATGTGGGATGCGGATTAATTATCATTTAGACCATTGCTTCGACTCAAGTCAATCTACAACCTTGATGTGATGTTCATGAAATTTCAGTGAAGCCGCCCACCGATATATTTTATTCATGGAGATGACCACGCAAATAAGTTAAAAATTACATGAGATGACGAGTCTGAGCCTACAGGAATAATAGATATCCGGTAATAGATATCCGGTAATTTTCAGAAATGGCCGGCAGACGAGGAGCCCTTCACAGCGAATTTTATAATGTTATTTAAATTGTTTAAAAAACCGATAGAAATCAGAATTAATATTTCCTTTTGACGCGTAATTTGGGGTCTTGACCTGCTGTGACGTGTTCAATTTTGAACACTGCATGCAACCACAACCCATCTGCACGTAAATTTCCGACTTAGAGTTGACATGCACATTAACAAAATACAAATAAGACTTAGACTTAACCAACAACTGAACATAGACTTGACATACACTTAACCAACAAGCAGGAGGAAGAGTTTCAGACATAGATTTGAGCGACGAGCAGGAAATACTGTTGATATTTCCCTTTTCTTCTGCTGATCTCAAATCCACCTCCTCTTCTCTGCTCCTTTAGCTGCATACTCTGAAATCCACCTCCTTTTTTCTATTCCCGTGGCTGAATACTCTGAAATCTACCTCCTTTGATTTGTTACCGCCAGCAGCCTGCGAGTTATTTCTCACTGCACTGCACGCTGTTCACTGTTCTGTTAGTAAGATAGCGGTCATGAATAAGCTGAGTGCCCCTCTCAAGCTTGCAAAGCAAGCGTTGATAGCTCTGCCCAAGGGGCTGCTAAAAGTCCAAGTAATTAAGAAAGTAAGAAAAGTGATTCCAAATGGCAAGAAAAGGAAGAATGCCGAAATGCACAAGAAGAAGAAGGCCAATAATGGCAAGAAAAAGAAGAATGCAGAAATTGAGTTAAAGGAGGCGAATTATGAAGATGGAATATTTTCAGGTGGTGATGTCATCCCGAATTATGAAGATGGAATATTTTCAGGTGGTGATGTCATCAATAATAGTGATGATATCAATAAGTCAGCGGATGCTTTCATCATAATGATGCGGAAGCAATGGGCATTCGAACGACAAGAAGATGAGATGGAGATGGCCACCACCAATAATCATCATCATCATGTAGATGCTGCTGCTGAAGAAGAGGCTCCTAATCATGCTGCTGCTCCTGTTGCTGACGGGGCTCCTAATCATGCTGCTCTTGATGACGCTGCTCCTAATAATGCTGCTGAAGAAGATGTCGATGAGCCGGCGGTTGCTGCTGCTGCTGAGGAAGACATATTTAATGAGGTGCCTGCGGATGCTAATCATGATGATCAGGTTACTGCCGCTGAAGAAGATAATGATATCGATGAAGCTATCGATTGTTACATAAAAAATTGCCATCTGCAGTGGTTGTTAGTCGAGGAGGCCGCTGAAGCGTACATGGAACATACCCAGCAGCAGTGGACGTTGTTAGAGGATATCGATGAGGCTTCGGGGGCTTTTATAAAAAATACCCGCCACCAGTGGTGGTTAGAGAAGCAGCAACACAAGCACATCAAAAGAATCAGGCGAGCAGCAAAAAGAGTCGATGCTCATGAAAAGGAGAATTGAAACTGAGTGGTTCTTCTAATATTGTAACCACAGTGTTCTTATCCGTTCATAGCAGCAATATGCTGTGTATGTATGTAACTTCTCTCCATACTATTGCTAATATACAGTACATCATCGCAAATTTGCCCTAATTTCTTGGTGTATTGTCTTGCTTATGATAAATCAATCTTAGAATATATCCCTAATTTCTTGGTGTATTGCGTAAACAAGTTTTGGTTGGCAGAGCGAGATGAGGCCTCTCCATCGCTATCAGTTCTGAGCTATAAGTTGGTAAACCGATTTAAAAAAAAACATTTCAATAAACCAAATCATAAGCCAATTAGTTTTATGGTTTTATGCAGTGTCGTTATCCGTTACGGCGAAATAAGTACCTCACCTCACTACTTAGCTGCAGAAATAATCACAAAAAATTCCCCGCGGAAACCGTTTGATTCCCATGTACAGGGTTCAAATAGCCGGGAAACCGTTTGATTCCCATGTACAGGGTGCAAATAGCCGGGAAACCGTTTGATTCCCATGTAGAGGGTTCAAATAGCCCAGAGAAACTGTTTGATTCTAATCTTAACCTGTGAAAATAATGTTTTTTAAATTAACTTTATAAATGTTTTTCGGAAAGTGGAAATTTTTTAAAATACATTTTATATATTTTGGATGATGTATTATAGGAAGAATGTTCTATTGGTTATAGGATCTGGTCCATTCATTTACTTTATTTGAAAATAAAAAATAATTATATTAATATGCTAAACAAAATTGTGTAGGATACTTGCACACAATGATATCTGAAACTAAAATCCATAATCCATATTGTTGGAAATGAAAGCTTTACCATCAAATGGACCCCACTCTTTAATTGCATGTGTTTGGAGAATATTTAGTTACACCGCAAAAGTTTTAGGTTTGGATGCTTCTAATCGTATTCATATATATATATAATTTAAGGAGATCCAATATATTATATACTCATGATAAATGTAAGTATTTTAAAGAAAATGTATTTTTGGGAAATTTTTGGTGGTCAATGTTAGGGGAGAGAAAAAGAAAAAAACACTTTATAAAACATTTAAAATGGATAATTATTGTTTTATAATAAAGAATTTTTAGTATGAGAATATTTTTACTATTTGTAATGACTATGTTTTACCACATACCAAGAATTTGGTGTATATCATTCTTTTATTTTGCTCAATTGATTTACTAGGGATTTGAACCGGTGAACTATTGCAAGGAACGTTGTAATAGTGGACCCACCCATCCTAAATATATTTCATCTTATAATGGTAAGAATATAGTAATACAACAAAGAAAATATCATTGAAATAAGATGTGTTTTTGTTGTCATTAGAAGCTCTAATTCTTTTATTTACATTACATTTAATCATATGGGGATTCAACTTAACTTGGAAATTCCTCCCAACCACTTTGAGATCAACCCCTCAACATAAACCCAATTGGAGATACGTATGTATGTCACATTCCTATCTAATATGTTTGTACCTCATGGCAACCCCTTAACATAAATACAATTGAAGATACATGTGCATATGGAATTCATATTTAATATGTGTGCACCTCATGACAACCCCTCAATATAAACACAATTCAAGATACATATTTATATGGCATTCATATTTAGTATGTGTGTACCTCATGACAACCCCTCAATATAAATCCAATTGAAGAGACATATGTAGATGAAATTCATATTTAATATGTGTGTACTTCATGACAACCCCTCACCAAACCTTTTGCTCCTCACGGGGAAGATACATTCTGGTGTAATCCAAGTCCACCCACCCCATAACCTTATATAATGAAACATACCCATGTGCTACCTTCCTCACACCTTGTATATGAGATGTTGGATGCATTGATGAGATTTCATCAAAGAGATATCAAGTATCCTTTGTGGGGTAGATATGAATCTTCCCAAGGGCCCAATAACCCAATACCACCTTAAGTGCACATGGCACTCTCATAGTTTTCTCTGGCGCTTTGGGATGTTATCCAAAACCACTTCAGTGGGTGTCACTTTCGGTTGATTTATGGCTAAGGAGATTGGAAAAGGCATTAGCGAAGACAAGAAATGAAATTTTATTTATGAAATAAAGGAAATAGGAGAAAATGAAGGTGAAGAGAAACATATTTGCACGATAAGGAAATTCAAGGAAAAATGAAGGAAATTGAAGAAACTAGAGGCCTCAATGATAAAAATGCTTCTAAGGATCAGTTCAATTTTTTTTTTAGTTTAGTTTTGGAGCTCTCATTTCCTCATTCTCTCATACTCTTGCACACATAGAGAATGGTTGGAGCATGCTTGGAGCACACTAGTATTCACTTGGATTGGATAAATAAGGCAAAGGAAAGCAGGAAAGCGCAAGGAAATAGTAGGATCAACAACCACATCCGGATTGTTTGGCAGGTAATAGGCTGCATGTGTGATTTCCTTATTGATTTATGGATGCATGGTATATGCATGTGATTTTCGAGTTATGTGCTATGATTGGTATGGACATATGCCTGGATTGATAGTGGTTTTAACCTTTCCTTTCCATTTCCCAGATAACCATGGTGTTTTGGGTTTTTCCACTTGATTTTTTTTATTGGTGCTCATAATTCCTTGTGACTGCAGGTTGGAAAAATGATTTAGAGGCCCAGGAACAATTGGAGTTGAGTTACTAGTCCTGGAGCCTATGTTGGTACAAATACTTTAGAGCCCTTGGTGGGTTTAATTACTAGTCCTTGGAGCCAGGTTGGACAAGCTCTCTAAAGCCCTGGAAGGCTGTGGGTTTAGTTACTAGTTCCTGGAGCTCTGGATAACTTGAGTAGAGACCGATCTGGTTGGTGCTAGTGATGTCTGACCATGGAGGCAGAATCTTTGTGGTTTAGGGTTGAGGTGGTTTGGCCTTTAAAATCCTTGGTTTGTTTTTGTTTTTGTTTATTCCATGATATCCCACATTCACGATTGGAATATGGCATGGTGGTGATTGGATGAAAGAGAGATTTGGTTCAACTCAATCTATGGTCGGGTGGTACATGGAAGTCCCTGACATGGTTGGTATTTTCTTATGTTAATATGAGACATTGCCTTATTATGATCTATAAGCATCTGTAGTGATTATGTTAGTGATATTATGGCTGAGTTGCCATGGTCTCTATGTTGGTTATTTACTAGTTATATGATGTGTATTATCTATGGCTCTTATTAGGAATTGCTTCGTTATCGGTTAGTTGATGAATGTATGGGTTAACAAGTGTTGTTGTAGGAATATGGAGAGGGTTTAGATCCTTCTCAGTGATTCTTAGATGAAGACTATTCTACCTCAAAGTTCTACCTCAAAGTTTGGATGTTTAACTTTTTTGTCATGTCTATTATGATTATGGAAAGTATTAGAAAGTTTTGGGTAGGAGGCTAGCCTGTAATTATGGCTCAGATCTTAGGACACACCCTCTAAACTGGGCAAGTTAAGTCACAACCGCATGGAGGCAATGTTATGCATTTGGTTTGAGGCCTATATCTGCACCCAGGCCTTGTCATACATGCAGTTGAGGGTCTACGTCAGTGAAAAAGAGTTACAACTCAGGGTTTGGTCACATGGGGTGGTCCTTTGGCCTCTGTGTGTCTTGTAGCTCTGAGGGATATTGTGAGTTGTCAATTTGTGGCCACTTTGTAGGCCTCACTTCCTTAACCAAAACTGGGTGGTCGGGTCATGTCGTAGTAACTCTTTATCTCATGTTTTCCCTGGAAGGCCAGTGAACTTGAGTGAATGTGGGAAGGGGCAGTTACAATATAGGTATCTCTTCTTCATCAAAGTTGACTAGAAGTACTAAAATTTTGATGAAATACTATACTTAACAAATATGCCCTTCATACTAGTAGGATCTAACTTCTTCCTTTTGTCCTTTGGTATATAGATATAAATAGGACATCTAATTATTTGAAGATGATGTTGAACAACTGGAATTATCTGGATGGCTAGTGGCTGTGGGCATGTTGGAATTGATGTCAACCGAATTAGCATGGTGATCCTATGGTAGCTGCAGGTTTCTGGTAGAGAATCACCATAGTAGCAGTGTTATTGAAAAGCCATAAAATGATGACTATAATGATTGGTAGTCTAGGCTTAGGAGGAATCCTATGGTAGATGCAATATTCTAGTAGAAAATCACCACAATAGTAGGCTTATTGGAAAAGCCATAAAATTATGACTATAGTGATTGGTAGTCCAGGCTCAGGAGGAACCCTATGGTAGTTGTAGGCTTTTGGTATAGAATCACCATAATAGTAGGCTTATTGGGAAATTCATAAAATGATGACTATGGTGAATCGGGGGTCAAGGTGTTGAAGTTTGTGAGTCTAACAGTTAGAAACCCTCCATGTACTTTCTGATTTATTCCTTCCTACTTGTTCTGATTAATTAAAAAGTTATTTACCATGTAAATACTGAAAATTAACACAAGTACATGCTCTGTACATTAAAGATCATCAACTGAAGGAAACAGAAACAAGCACACAAATGACACCGTTATTTTTGGACTAACGTCCCTAGAAAAACCCAATGCAGGAAAATTGGTGCAGCTATCTGAGGGTTTGATTTATTAAGCAGTTTTAGAATACAATTTGGGTGCCAAATACGGCTCACCCAACAGAGAAAAATCTCGGAAGTTCTGGATTCTGCCCTTTGTGTCAGCTTTCCCGACTGTTCTAACAGTTTCGGATGATCTTGGCAGTTCCAGCTTCTACCCTCTCTGTCAGCTTTCCTGGCTGTTTCGGCAATTCCTGACAGTTCTTGCTATTCCCGACAGTTTCGGCTTCTACCCTCTGCATCAGCTTTCTCGGCTGTTTAGAAAGTTCCCAGCAGTTCCGACTGTTCCTGGCAGTTTCGGCTTATACCCTCTGTGTCATCTTTCCCAGCTGTTCTGACAGTTCCTAGTAGTTTCAACTGTTCTTGATAGTTCTGGATTCTGCTCTCTGTGTCAGCTTTCCCGTCTGTTTCGGCAGTTTCGAATGTTCCCGGCAGTTTCAGCTTTTGCCCTCTGCGTGAGCATTCCTATATGCTACACTGATCCTCTCGATACTATCTCTGCCTCTCTGCTTCTATATTCACCGCCCTTCATCTGCAACTCTTGATCACTCTCTCAACTTTCTTAGCAAACCCAACCCCAGAAAGTCGAAATCTTGATCTCTTAGTGTGTTCTCCAAGTGACCCTCAGGCCCCCTCTTATACTTTTCTCGTTGATAGATCAACGGTCGAGATTAAGTCCCTAATCAACGGCTAAGATTAGATCTGGATTGATCCGTGACTTTTGGACCATTCTAACACAGTTTTATATTAATTCACATTAATATTTTAATTTTCATTGTGGAATCTCCTAAGTATCTAATTGGAAAACTTGCCCTGAGACACAAACAACTCCCCATTCTTCTACCACACTTCCATGCCAAGGAAGTAATGAATGAGACCCATGTCTTTCATCTCAAATTCTCTTGCAAGGTCCTCCTTGCAAGACATGATCAACTGATCATCACCTGTCAATATGAGATCATCAACATAAAGTAAAATGATCAATGGCTTACCTTTCACCATGATGTGGTATAAGTTCACATCCCCTTGACTCTTAGTAAAGCCCAACACAGTGAAGTAGTTGTCTATCCTGGTGTACAAAGCACGAGGTGCTTGCTTTAGCCCGTACAAATCTCTCTTGAGTTGGCACACATGCGACTCATGATCGAAGGTATCAAAACCTTCTGGCTGCTCTATGTACACCTCTTCCTCAATCTTGCCATTGAGGAATGTAGTCTTCACATCCTTTTGATGGATCTTCCAACCCATCTGTGCAGATAGTGCCAACTTCGATTTGATAGATGAGTACCTTGTGATAGGAGAAAATTCTCATCATAGTCAATCCCCTCGACCTATGAAAAACCACGGGCAACAAATCTTGCCTTATGCTTCTCCACACTACCATCAGTAGCTTGCTTTACCTTGTAAGGCCAATGGGAACTCACAACTGACTTGTCCTTCGGTCTCGAAACCACATCCCAGACACTGTTACGAACTATGGAGTCATACTCCTCTACCATAGCATCAACCCAAATTGGTTGTTGCACTGCTTCCTCAAAGGAAGATGGCACGGTCTCAACACATTCCCCAATAAGGGACATGTATCCAGTGAACCTCTTAGGTGACCTCCTCTATCTGCACTGAGAAGATGGTTCTCCCACATTCTCTCTCGCATCCATTAACAATCTGTCAACTTCTCTTGTGTGCTTCTGTCCATCTTTGGAAGAATTTTCTTGAGTGTATGTCTCCACTCTTGGAACCTCTACATGCGGCTACTCTGTATCAGTCTAAGGCTCCTCCTCCTTCGGAACCAACAGTTCCTTCACAGCCTGTAGTTCGAGCTCCCTCTCAAGGGAAACTCGCATGGCCTTCTGCTCATCAAACTTGAGATCTCTACGAACCACTGTCCTTCGACTGGTAGGCATATACACCCGACAGTTGTGGGGTGTATCAGTGTACCTCACAAGTATCCCCAACTCTGCTTTCGGCTCAAGCTTCTTCTGTGCATCCTTTGTCACATGGAAATATACTGATGAGCCAAAGATCCTGAAGTGACCCACATCTAGTCTCTTACTGGAGAAAGCTTTCTCTAGTGTCTTCATCCCAAGTATGCAATGCGGGCTTCTATTCTGCAAATAGACTGTTTTGTTGCATGCCCAAGCCCAAAATTGAAGTGGTAGGCCTTGGTCATGCAGCATTGCCCGTGCTACCCCTACAATAGTTCTGTTATTCCTCTCGACCACCCCATTCTGCTTTGGGTTATGAGGTGTCGTTAACTCTTGTTTAATTCCTTCCACTGTACATAAGTCCTTAAACTCTTGAGAGACATATTCTCCACCATTGTCACTTCTCAAGGCCTTGTCTTCTTCCTTGGCTCTTTCTCCACCAAAGCTTTAAACTCACAAAACTTTGTGAAGGTTTGGTCCATCTTCTACATGGAATAAATCTAGCATTTATGAGAATAATCATCAATAAAAATCACATAATACCTTTGCTTCGTTGTGGATGCCATCGAGAATGGTCCACACACATCAGTATGAACTCGCCTTAAGATAGCCTCTGCTCAACAATCTTGATCATGAAAGGAACACTTGGTGTAATTTCCCAAGGTACAACCTTTGCATGTGTCAACTTGCTCAAGTTTACCTTTGGGAAGTCCTCTAGATATCTGTTGCATTATCTTCAAGGCCCCATGATGCAAGTGGCCCAACTGCTTGTGTCACAACTCGCCAATGTCTTGGCTTTGCACCAATTCTGCTTTCGTACTCAATGTTGCACAATCATCTACCTCTAGTTTATAGAGATTCTTCACCCAAATCCCTATCCTCTTGGTCTGACCTATGGCTATGTGTCTTAGGAACGCCTTTCCTTTACTGAAGACAACATCGTAGATTTTGGCCTCTAACATCGCGACCGATACCAAGTTCTTCTTTAGCTCAGACACATACATCACATCTGTCAAGGTGAAAGGAGCTC
>APFE030750410.1:0-29773 GCA_000404065.3 Pinus taeda
TCTCTGGGTACGCAGGTTCTCTCTACCTTGCCTGCGTGTATGCATCCCAAGCTCATTATACCTGCGTACTTGTACGCTCTGTAAGCCAAGGGATGGGTGCGTACTCCTGTAAAGGTCAAAAGGCGCGAGTTTCATTTTAAAAAAGTTACTTGTGGTCACTTCTAGAGCTTTCTAGAAGAGTGTTTGACGTGTATTGAGCGCCTCCAGATGGTTCATGCATCCCTATGATAGAGGAACTTATCCCATCAAGAGAGGAGCTACCCCATCCAAAAGAGGAAGTATCCCATTGATGTTGGAACTGAATAACTTCCTCTAGAACACTATAAATACAGGCATTGGGCCAAGGGAGGGGAGGTTGAAAGCTGAACATTCCAAAGGGTAGATGCTGCTGGAATTAGGACTTCCATTGTAAGCTTGTGAGGAGAGATTACCATCCTTTCTTGTTTCATTTGGAAGTGGGTGAGCTTGTCAAAGTAGAGGAAAACTCTTGCTGGACCCTGGGAGGAACTTGCACAACACCAAGGCTCAGGTTGTAATGGTTTCTTTTTTGTTTCCTTAATACAAATAAGTCCATTCTTCTCAATGATTTGTTGTTAATGAATTGTTTCATATACTCCTTGGTCTATATGTTGAATATGCTTTGTTTTATGGAATATTCAGGTGTTATGTAATCGTTTGATTGTTAGTGTATGCAGGTTTCAAAGTGAAGGAGGAGCTCATCTGGATCGACGAGGCTAGATTGCTACAACAAGCGTTGGACTTCAGGTAGGATCGAAAAACACTTGGTTTCTCATATAATAATGCATGTTTAGAGAAGGATTGCTCTTAATTGTCTTGTTTGTCACTAGAGAGTCTTAGACTCCTAGGGAGGTTAGTTTTGTCAGCAAAAATAACTCTTTCCGCATGACACATATTCATTGGGTTGGTTCAAAATAATTCCCTTTCTTCAAGCTTGTGGTAGAATTCTCATGATTTCAAACTCGAGTTTTACTTTGGTTCTCATTGGATTTGATTGTTTTATGTGAATTTAGCATGCCCATCTTCATTTGGGCAATGTTTGCACCAAGGTTCATTTACTTTTAAAAACTCAGATAATTGTTCTAGAGACCTAATTCCATAATAAATGTTTGTGTGCTTATTTCCCTGTGCAAAATTTGAAGGCACATCCACACTTTGCTTCCATAAATCTCACATGTCTGACCTGTCAAAAATTACTAAGAACTAATTCTTGCGGAGTTAATCCTATAGGTCTGATGAGAAACAACAACATACAGGATCTTCAATGAGTTATTGGTCTAATAAGAAGAACCCACAACCTCCCGCCACAGAGAATACATTGAGGACAAGAGTAGATCTAGTTCCACCTCCTGGTGGGGGAAGCAACAATAATATCAGGGCGAAGCAACGATAATATCAGTGGTAGCAATAGTACCTAGGATCCTGAGAGAAACCCAAGATTAATGAGGTGCCATGTTGTTCACAGAGACATCTTTAGAGATTGGCATTTTGAGGACTTTTGAGAGGGAAACAGGGGCCTATGCTTAACTTAGTCGATCAGATTTCAGTTATATATAATTCAATACTGAATATAGTTAATTATATAATTCAACAATGAATATATTTAATATCAATAAACTAATTCCTATGTATTTCTCGCATTTCTCGTGTGGTTATAAATATTTTGAAGAAATTTCTACATACTCATTGCAACCATATCGTAAGTTTTGAATTCCCATCATCTTCCTTCAAACTTGGATCTCCTGCAACCGTATCGTAAGTTTTGAATTACCATCATCTGTGTTCAAACTTGGATCTCCTGAATGCAAATAAACAAAACATTTTTACTACTTGTAAGACATCTAGCAAAGAATTGATGACAATAATGAAAATTGGGAGCTTGTTTATCAAACACATACTTGGAATTCTTTATAAAACACATCCTTGGCAAAGACTACTACATGCAAATTAGGAACTTCTTTATCAAACATTCCAGGTAGGTACTACCACTCCATGTGACTCTTGTTATCAATAGCAAGATTATGATTGTTGACCTCAAATTGAGAAAGATTCATTATATTATTAGAAAGAAAGCAACAACTTGTTAATCTATCTCTTCAACTAATGGACATACCATAAACAAGGATGGGTGTTCATATGTAAATAATTTTTCCAAGAACGCTTCTAGGTGTTATCCACATTGTTCTTATCCAATTTCATTCTAGATAGGAGATTTGAATGAACCATTGTCAAAAATAATAATAATAAATATGTTCCCTTACTAACATAGTTATGGGTGGTTTCCCATTGGCATGAAAAAATACACTGGATTGCAAATAGTTTAACAAACAAGATTAGGAGCATTTTTATTAATTAAACAATATGTAAACTACACATTAATAAACTATTATTAAAAATTTGAAGAATAACAAGAAAAATTATATAGAAATATCAAACATGTAACATGTAGTGAAACAAATGAAAACCCAAGGAAGGATTTATTAGATTGGTAGCACCTATCGGGAGGCTCTGTAGTTGAGCTTGGTTGGCCAGGAGGGTTTTTGATGATCTTATACTTGCAAGAATATCGTCCCTATTTTCATACGATAGTTGAAATAGAAATACAAAAATAAAAATAAGAAATTGAACTCAACTTGTCAAGAGAGTTAAAATGCCACAAGATTAAAGGTTGGATGATGAAAGTGGTCATGGTGAATGAGGAGGAAAACTTCTCTTTATAGCAAAATGGTTGCTAGATTTGATGAGGTCAAATATTAAAAAACAATTATTTCATCCATTCAATCTAGCAACTTTTAGTATTTTATTATTTTTCCAAGATTATGATTGTTGACCTCAAATTGATAAAGATTTATTATATTCTTAGAAACAAAGCAACACCTTGTTAATCTATCTCTTCAACTAATGGATTTACCATAAATAAGGATGGGTGTTCATATGTAAATAATTTTTCCAAGAGCACTTCTAGATGTTATCCACATTGTTCTTATCCAATTTCAATCTAGATAGGAGATTCAAATGAACCATTGTAAAAAATAATAATAAAAAATATGTTGCCTTACTAACATAGTTATGGGTGGTTTCCCATTGGCAGGAAAAACTAAATTGCATTGCAAATATTTCAACAAACAAAATTAAGAGCATCTTTATTAATTAAACAATATGTAAAGTACACATTAATATACTGTTATTACAAATTTGAAGAATACCAATAAAAATTATATAATAATATCAAACATGTAACGTGTAGTGAAACAAATGAAAACCCAAGGAAGGATTTGTTAGATTGGTAGCACCTAACAGGAGGCTCTGCATTTGAGCTTGGTGGGCAGATTATGATTGTTGACCTCAAATTGAGAAAGATTCATTATATTCTTAGAAGCAAAGAAACACCTTGTTCATCTATCTCTTCAACTAATAGACATACCATAAACAAGGATGGGTGTTCATATGTAAATAATTTTTCCAAGAGCACTTCTAGATGTTATCCACATTGTTCTTATCCAATTTCAATCTAGATAGGAGATTCGAATGAACCATTGTCAAAAATAATAATAATAAATATGTTCCCTTACTAACATAGTTATGGGTAGTTTCCCATTGGCAGGAAAAACTACATTAGATTGCAAATAGTTCAACAAACAAAATTAGGAGCATCTTGATTAATTAAACAATATGTAAACTACACATTAATATACTATTATTACAAATTTGAAGAATACCAATAAAAATTATATAACAATATCAAACGTGTAACGTGTAGTGAAATAAATGAAAACCCAAGGAAGGATTTGTTAGATTGGTAGCACCTATCGGAAGACTCTGCAGTTGAGCTTGGTGGGAAGTTTGGTGGGCCTCCTCCTCAGGAGGGTTTTCGATGATCTTATACTTGCAAGAATATGGTCCCTATCTTCATACGCTAGTTGAAATAGAAATACAAAAGTAAAAATAAGAAATTGAACTCAACTTGTCAAGAGAGTTAAGATGCCACAAGATTAAAGGTTGGATGATGAAAGTGGTCATGGTGAACGAGGAGGAAAATTTCACTTTATAACAAATGGTTGCTAGATTTGATGAGGTCAAATATTAAAAAAAAATCATCCATTCAATCTAACAACTTTTGGTATTTTATTATTTTTACAAGATTATGATTGTTGACCTCAAATTAAGAAAGATTCATTATATTCTTAGAAACAAAGCAACACCTTGTTAATCTATCTCTTCAACTAATGGACATACCATAAACAAGGATGGGTGTTCATATGTAAATAATTTTTCCAAGAGAACTTCTAGGTGTTATCCACATAGTTCTTATCCAATTTCAATCTAGATAGGAGATTCGAATGAACCATTGTAAAAAATAATAATAATAAATATGTTCCCTTACATAGTTATAGGTGGTTTCCCATTTGCAGGAAAAACTATATTGGATTGCAAATAGTTCAACAAACAAAATTAGGATCATCTTTATTAATTAAACAATATGTAAACTACATAGTAATATACTGTTATTACAAATTTGAAGAATACCAATAAAAATTATATAGCAATATCAAACATGTAACATGTAGTGAAACAAATGAAAACCTAAGGAAGGATTTGTGAAATTGGTAGCACTTATCGGGAGACTCTGCAGTTGATCTTGGAGGGCCTCCTCCTCAGGAGGGTTTTTGATGATCCTATACTTGCAAGAATATGGTCCCTATCTTCATACGATAGTTGAAATAGAATACAAAAATAAAAATAAGAAATTGAACTCAACTTGTCAAGAGAGTCAAGATGCCACAAGATTAAAAGTTGGATGATGAAAGTGGTCATGGTGAATGAGGAGGAAAACTTCTCTTTATAACAAAATGGTTGTTAGATTTGATGAGGTCAAATATTAATTTTTTTTTTTCATCCATTCAATCTAACAACTTTTAGTATTTTATTATTTTTGTAAAATGGAAAGGTAAAAATAATGGGTAAGGACCTTTATTTGGGTAATTAAATAAAACATAATTTATTGATTTAATTAATGAAAACAATCCATAAATACATGATTTATTATATTATTTACATTTGAATAGGTAAAATAGATACAAATAATTAATAATCAAATGATTTATTAAATTATTTTTATGGTAATAAATAAAATGAAGAAAATAATTATATTATTTTCACATAAATGGATAAAATTAAGAGAATAACATAAAATTGATGAATTTATGTGTTATTTTCATGTAAATGGTTAAAGTAATGGAAATAACTTGGGAAAAGTGGTTCCTTAAGCTATTTCCTTATTTGTTGGGTGTTAATGTGTAAAACTCATATTAACATATTGTATTTTGAATCTACCAATTGATTTTTGGTAATTAAGCACTTTTGTGTGATAACAATAATGATCACCACATCACAGTTGAACCAATTTATATTTCTTTAAAAAAAATTCTAGTAGTCATATCATGGGTTTTGATATAATAGTGTGTCTTCAACAATGAGAACAAAAATATCAATCCAAACATGATATATATATGTGTGTGTGTGTGTGTGGGGTTGGGTACAATGAAATGATTTGTTTTAAAAGTAAACTGTAAGCTACGATGCTAATAGAGAACCAAACAAGCACTTACAAAGATGTCCCATGATTCCAATATGAACAATAAACTTGCAAAATTAATGTGCTTCTCCTCATAATTTTCACTTAGGAAAAATAAAATATCAATCATTATTCATTTAATAAGAAACAATAACAATAGATCAACACATTATTAATAAGAAATTCTCACATACACACTTATTAATGAGAAATTCTCACATACACAAAATTATTGATAAGAAACTCTCACATATAACATTATTGACCAACAATTACTATTCCAATCATCTTCAAAACAATCCATTTACTTACCTACACTAATCTTATGTTTAAAAAAATTAGCAATACCATGACCACATATCTCTCTTATGGTAGAGTTCGGTTCATCCCTATTTTAATACAACGTAAAAAAACATGAAAATGCACATCACTTCCACACACAAAAACTATACATTCAATTATTTATTAATATCAAACAACATTACATATATAAAACTTTGTTTTAAAATAAAATATCATGCTAACAGACTAATAACCGAGTTAAGAAAATAATTCAATCAAAATAAAAGCTAACTAACGAGTCAGAAGCTTTCATATTCAACTAAATTCAAAAACCTTTCAAAACACAAAAATAATTTTTACCTGAACACTGATTCTATATTATAATACTCAACATAATAACTAATCCCACTTTCACACATTATCTGACATAATAAAATCCATCATTCACACATTCTTTATAACGCAAAGAAATATTCCAAAATCAATAAAATTACTGCTAAAATAGTGCGTTAAATCATAACAAAAATCGCCATTTCATGCCCACGGGGTGCCCATCTGCATCACCTTATAAACTTAAGGATGATGGTACCACGTCATAATAGAAGGAGGTAGGTTGTTTCCGCCTAGCAAGTTGCTTGCCCACACCACTGCTTCATATGACGAAATGAAATTGGACACTTAATGTATGTAACACCAACATAGACTTGGAGTGTGAAAAATTAGGAAGGTATGAAGTTTTAATGGTCTACACATTCGAGAATAAAGGGGATTAACCATGGATGAATATAGGCCGAAACAAGCCCATCATGAAGGGGAAGGGGAAGGGATGAGGGCTTGAAGGAAACATTTCAAATAATTTATAAGTGATTCAATATGGCAGGTAGTATATTAGTGTTGCAATTTTGTACTAATAATGCTAATTCATGAAACATCAGAGGCCATAGGGTTTAATTGTACTTGTCCCTCTTGACAGTTCCCTGCTTCCCTCACTTTTGCGCATAATTCTTCACACCATAACCTTTTCTCTTAGTTTCGATTTCTTTGTGCTTTCTCCCTACAATTATGCCTTTATTTTGCATCATTTTAAGTTGGGTTCTTTATATCTTATGGGCTTTTCTCGCATTCGGATTTCTCTCACTTTTATAGGGCTTGTGTATATGGGAGGTTCCATTTTTTCAGCAACTCTTTGAATTCCCCCATGAATCTCTTATTTATCCCAATTAACTATTGGTGCTCTTTTTGGTTCCCCTTCTTGGCTACACCCATCCTTTGTTGTTTCTCTCCTTTGTTTTGGCTTCTCCCTCCTTCTCCAATCCCTCTATTTCTCCTTGATCATTCTCCATTATATCAACCTATTTTCCCCACCCATGCTCTATTTGGTGATTTCTATGACCCTAGTAAGGTTAGGGATCATCTTGTTTGTCCCTGTCATTGTGAGAAGGGGATGACTAGGTCATCCCCCCTCTCTCAATTTTTGTTCCCCATCTCTTCGAGGCTCCCAACACAATCTTCTTGAGGGTGTTGATGAAAATATACATAGATATCATCCTTGAAGTTGTCCAAAGAGCAACGTATGACATAGAGGAGCAAGTTAGACATGCCGAAAAGTTCATCCTAGACACACATGGACACTAGAGATTGGATACCAGATATAGGAAACCCTAGCCAGAGCTTCTTCTTATATGTAGACTGACAACATATGGTGACACACAAAAAATCTAATGGGAAGGAAAACAAAAACTCAAATAGGAAGATTCCTCACAAACAAAGCTAACACTCAACGAAAATCATCATTAGTATGGCTAAGCTTATAGATCATTAGTATGGATGAGCTTATAGAAAAACATCCATATAGAAAAAATGGACAACATTAATAAGTAAATCACGCTCTTGACTAAGGATCATAAGCATAGATCCCTTGAAGTCAGACATAGATGGAGAACCCTAGCTTTCAAATCAGGTGAACAATCTAGCAAAATGAAAATTTGGATAGCACATGCTCATGCCCATAATATAATTTCCACCAATGCAAGAATGTGTATTAGTTTATGCAGTGTTTTTCTTGCAGATTTTTTTTTTTTTTTTTTTTTTTTTTTTTTTTTTTTTTTTTATATGTTATGTTTTTTGTCTTCTCACTTCAACCAATCATTAACAGTGTGAAAAATCTTCAAATTTTATATTTTTGCCACTAGTTTGATTTCTTTAGCTAAACCCTGGAGAAAATGGCTATTGTAAATTTATGAGAGGCAATAATATAAATTCTAATCTTACTAGCTGTCAAAAGTTTTGTTTTGTTTTGTTTTGTTGTTTTTGTTGGTTTTTTGTTGGTTTTTTTTGTTGGTTTTTTTTGTTTTTTTTTTTTGTTTTTTGTTTTTGTTTTTGGATTGTTTTGTTTGTTTGTTTTGTTTTGTTTCTTGTTTTTGTTTTTTTTTTTTTTTTTTTTTTTCAGCATGGAAAAAACGTTTGTTTTTGTATTATATAAAAAAAAAAATACATAATCCAGGAATTATGGGCATGTATAGCTGTCATTTGCATTTTGATTATATAGACTAAGCATACATTAAGCATTGACCACATATTATCATCAAACTTTGTGCCACAAATGTGAAATACTGTAAAAAGTAATAATAATTAAAACTATTACTAACTATGTGCTTGTTTTTCTAAAACATAATTCCTTGGTAATCTACTAATAATATATGTTATTTACAAAAAGACACAAAATTTTAGCTTATCTCTTCTGGATGCAACATTTCTTTTGCTTTATGTATGACCCATGGGAGTGTATCTATTATCCCGACAGTGGTAGACATCCAAAGTCCATAGTATATGCTTCTGTCTTTATTTTGATGTGCATACAATCCGATTTGCCCAATAGATCCAGCTTGGACATATGATCCGCATTTTGCTTATATTCCTGTCCAATATGCTGAATAGATGAGTATTGAAAAGTGGCCCAAAGGTTTTCCATCTGGCAGAGCCAACCATAGAGTGTATTCTATTGTATCTTGTTCCTTCCTAGTACATGTTCAATAATGATACAAGAATCCCCAAAAATATGCATGGAGGGGATATCCAAAAATGTAGAGAACCAAAGCAAGCCCCATAATGCCATGGTTTTTGCCTTCATGTTTGTGCCCCTACCAGCACCCTAGTGAACCCAATATTCTTTCTCTTCTGTAAGTTTGATCCAAAATCCACATCCACAAATCCCTCTTTGTGTCACCCCATCAAAAAATTCGGCTAGATATACAATGCTTGGACCACATCTCCTACAAGTCTTTTTCTCGGGTGCTCTTCTTAGTACAAAATCACCACTAAACCATTTAGATATTCGGTGCATCACCAGCGCATCTTTTACCTTACAGTTATCAAATATAATTTGATTGTGCCACCACCATATCTCCTAGAGAACAGCCAGTGGAATCAGCCTCCATGTGGTACTTTGTTCACTCCACCAATACAAACAATTGAAGATATTATCATATTATATGTAAGGTTTACCGATTTGTACAACAAAATATCCCCAAATTTAGACTGAAATAGGACACTTTAAGAAAAGATGGATATTACCCTCCCCCTCGTCCCTACAAGAATAACAAATCCTCGACCCCTACCATTTTTGCTTTTGTAGGTTGTCCCATGTAAGATTTTTATTCTTCCAAACAAGCCAAAGAAACATAATGATCTTAGTGGGCAACTTAGTGCACCAAAATTTATAGCACCATAATACCTCTATGTTGTGTAGCACATGTGTGCAAAGGTTGTAGTATGTGTCGGCCATCTCAACTTCTCCTACCTTTTTATTGTCTGACCATGTGATATGATCCCCATGCCCATCACGACAAACTTCGATGGATTTCATCATGATCCTGATCTGTTCCCATTCAAAAACATTCTAGCCCGACAAACCGAGTTCATTGGCCCTTTTCCATATAGGGACATGTCCAAGCCATTCCTGGATGACATGGTTCCAATAGAAAATATCTTATCTATTAAAATCTTGTATTAAGTACACAGATATGCACGAGACCCTTCTCATACCAAGGATCTAGTCCAGACCAATCATAACCCGATGTCTAGTGCCAAATTGCCAACATAAATTTTGAAGAAAAACCTTTTTGATCTTATTCAAACTGAGACATATGGCCGATCCATTGGAAATTCCAATGGTCCCCTGACGTATCTAATATACAAACTCTTTGTTCTTCACATATTTATATCTAATAACTTTACCCCATGTGCCTTCCACAAATATATACCACGCCACAATGACTTCAACAACAACGCCCAACTGAACCGTTGTAGGTTCAATACACCCCATCCCCCAACTCTTTTGGGATAATTATGTTCTCTAATTTTACAAGGTGGTGTTTAAATTTGTGTGACTCCCCTCACAAAATATATTGAGCCATAATGCGATGCAGAGAATTGATTATAGAATGGGGAAGGCAATATAAGCATGCTCAATATACACCCCGTTGGGTGATCATCGACTTATAGTAATACACCCTCCCAACCAATGGCATCTAAATTCCCACCCCATTATTTTCTTGTAAAATCTATCAACAAACCACACCCAATCATGGTCCATGTACTCACAAGGCTTTATATGATAGCCTAGGTATTTCATGCCCGCTACCAAAGAGTCGGCAACCACCCCGAAGATTCTCTGAATATAAGCCATGTCTAGAACCATATAAAATGGTAAATTTAAGTAGATTCATAATGAGACCCATGGCTATTCCAAATTTAATAAAAATATGAAATAATGTTAGCCATTTAAATCTATCAAACATCCCCATAATCAAATCATCATCAATCATCCATCGAGCATCCCCATAATCAGAACATCCATCATCCATCCCGTCTTTCTCACACGAGTTGATAAAGTTTGGATACGCTAAAACTAATATTCCGTGACCGTTACATGAACCCCATGGGCCAAAACGTCCAGAAAATAACAATATGTCCCTCTTGCAGGAAACCGTTGCATTGTGTCCACGACGTCCAGGAAAGTAACAACCCTGGTACCCTGTCCTGGCCGTTGCTGCACGAGTTGAAAACGTCTTGAATGGCTGAGACAAACTATTCGTGTCTGCTGCATCACGCCAATAACCTTCGCAAGGTACGTAAAAGTGAAATTTTAGATGGGCGATCCGGGCACTTCCAACTATCTTAATGTTTTAATTTATAATTTTTTCACATAACGTGATTTGTCTATTTTTATGGTAAAAAATATCAATCCTTGAAACTTTCTTCAGACGGTCACACCTCTCAAATTTCTTTCATCAAACTGTCAAAACAGGCATTTGAGTGGGAAAAACCTTCAAATTTAATGGGAATCTGGTTTTGAAAGTCAAATGTAACACACGAAAAAGCACATAGAACAGTTTGTGTTTGAGGTCGGGTTTTAAGCCCGTGACAATATTAATTTTTTGAGACCAGCTTTATGTTTGGGGACGGCATATATATGTCATTGTCATATGCCGTTCATATGAACAACACATATGTCATTGTCATTCATATCTCAGGAATTTAGGGTTCCTATAGCATTAAATTTTTCCAATTATATGTCTAATTATTTTGAGGTGTTGTATAGTGGGTGTCTACTAATTATTATTTAGAAATAGCGGTTTTAAATTTTAAATATAATTATTAATAGTTTCGGGGATTTAATGTGTTTATATTATTTTAGAATATTTAAAATTTGAAATTTATCTCTAAAATAGTTTTATTTTTTTTGTCCTTTTAATAAAATTGATTAATTAAAAAGTATTTAATAAAATTGTTAATTAAAAAAAAGTATCAAAACACACAAGTTTCATAGAAATAAACTATAGTTTAAACTAATGATATTGTAACAACTTATTTACATCACTATTCTATATATTTTCAAATGTATATATGTTTAAAAACCTATATATTAATTCATTTATAATTGTTAATAATAATAATAATTTAAAATAAAGTTATAATTTAATTATTATTTAAAATTATGTTTTGGTGATTATTATGGATTACATGCTTACAGGCATTTATTAGCAATTTATAACTTTTTATTTTAAATAGTGGGAAAACCTATTATAACAAATTGTCAAACCAATACTAGAGACAACCATCACTCTGTTATCAACAAATGTAGGTTGACTGAATGCTATTATTGAAGGAAAACAATGCCATATATAATTACTCACTTGTGGTATGTTAACATGTTTCCTTATGTCCTAAATGAGCTCTTAGCAAAACAAAAAAGGTTACTTGAGGCCCAATTAGCAATTTATAAATTACCAAAACATTTTTTATATGAATAAAATTGATTTAGTTTTTAGTTTTAGTTTTAGGTTTTTTTTTTTTTTATTGGTTAAATTAAGATTTCATATATGCAAAAAAATCATATCAAAAGATACCGTGTGTTATAGAAATTGTTAAACACACAAATTGGTGGAAAATGAATTTAACTGTATATTAATGATTATGAATGATGGATATAGTGTACATATAAATACAATAAGAAAACAGTTGATTCAGTTTCCTTGTTTTATTGGACTCTAATAACTAATCATCATAATACACACTAACCCAAACTATAATCCCAAGGATTACGTGTCTAACATTCCCTGCTTAATCTAAAGGGATTTATCAAAGTCCAAGAACGAGAGCTAAAAATGCAAAAAAACATATTACATCCAATACTTGAGTAACCTATGTGTTGTTTTTTAAGAGAAAGCCACAAACAATACAAAAATGTGAGAGAACTCAAGGTCTCAACCAGTGATCGTTTAAGAATGAACACCAACTCTGGAACTATCATAAAAATTCCTCAAACAAACCAACTTTGGAACTATCAAAGCAGTTCTTGGAACAATTCGTATCTTGACATCTTCTGCCAATGGAAGCGTTCCCTCACAAATATCAGCATGCCAAAAACATGCAATCATATTCATAGAGTATAATGCTCATGGAGCATAAATCAAAACAACTATGTCTACAAATTTGAATTTGATTTCAGAACTCGGGTTCTAGATTGTAACATTACAAACCTAATTATCGCTGACTTGAGCTCGCTTGATATATCTTCGAACCTCTAACAGACCATCATTTCCATAAATTTCCCCTAGTCAGATACAGGGTGAGAAGATGAAGTAATATTCACTGCAACACTAGTCAATACTCTCAAGCATATCTTGTGGTATGACTTCTAAATCTTTCTGGTTGTTTTAGACCAATCCTAAGAAGCTATCCATCCAAAATTATTTTTCTTTCTTGTAGTAGTCTTATTTCTAAAACATCTATCTAAATGATGATCATTCTTTCCACAATGTTGACACAGATGAAGATCATAACAATGATATTTATCATGTCCAACTCTATCACAATATTGACATCTAACAATTTGTTGTGGGACAACATCATCTAAGATTCCAGCACTACGAAATTGTATAGCTTTTGAAAAAGCAGGCACATGAAAAAAAACATCTTTATCATATCCCACACTAGTTCTATTTTGTTGTGCATAATTTCTTCCCAAGGTCTAATGAATGTCTTGGGAACTATAGGTTTCACATTTGTATGCAAATGACCCTTACATGCACTTCCCTTGTTGGAACACTGAACATGAGTTTTCTTTGCATCCAAATTTTCTTTTGGAATGGTTTCATCCATATCTAACTCAAACTAAGAATTGCTCTAAACAAAAACTAGTTCAGAATCACATCTCTTTTGTAGTAGTTCATCTCGTTGGAATTGGGACTCAAGATCTAAAAAATCAAGTTTTCTCTTACCATTTTGCAAACATGTTCAGATGTCAGAGAGTGTGTCCTTTCTGATTTTGACGTTGTTCTAAATAGTAGATGACATTAGACTACTTCATAAATCTAACAAATCATTGAGTTTATCCATTTTCTCCAACTTCCTATCAAAGAAAACTTGCAATAAACTTTGGAAAGGGTGTTGAGTTTGACTGAAAATGCACGTGCTTACAATGAAAATCAACTAGAAATTCAACGCAATTTAAAATTCCCAAGGGAAAACTGTTAAGGTGAAAATAAATATCCACTCATACAATTCAGGCATATCTTACTACCACCACTCAATCTCTATGCAATATTTTACTGGGCTACTATTACATATTAATTTTATAGTAAATATGAAATTCAAGTTTAAAAATTACTTCTCTAACCTGCTTTGATACAATATTAAATTGATTCAGAGAAGAAGCTAAGAAAAAATAAAAAACTGCAACGCTTCACTGATAGATGTTAAGGTCTAGAATTTCAAATCTCAGAATTATATTGTAGTAGTATGATGGAAGGTGTCACAACTTGATACTTTTAAACGAATATTCGATAGTGTGCAGTGGTTTAAAATAAATTACACATCAAAGTGTGCAATGGATTGGGTAGGTCATCAAATTAGATGTTAATAAATATAAATTGGTGGAGAAAACAACTAGTGGTAGTCTTACCAAGTGGGTCCCAATCCTTGGGAGCGACACCTATCCCTCATAGATTCTACGTGGGATTCACTATTCGACAACATGGATGTAAATCTTCCTCTCCATTTTCAAGGATATCTTACCCACTTTATTTCTTCTTTCAATGGTCATAGCGATGCTCATAATTCAAAGAATATAAGTCTGCATCATGAAACATAACAAATTCATAACAAATTTAAATCAACTGCATGACCTTTCAAAATTCAAGTTACCAGCTGGTAAGGCTTTCCAAAATCGGTCATATTTAAATCAACGCAACATTTAACCAAACATAACCATGCTTCCATCACATATACTCCTTCAAAACATAGGTTAACACATAGCTTAATTTGCACAACACCAAAACCGTATATCAAGAATATTCAACACATACTAGTCTTTGATTCACGAACAACCTTAATGTTGAGAAGTTTAGTCAAGGAAGGAGAGTGCTAGAATTTTTTTGGAACATAATTCATTTCCAATAAAATAGGTCTAGTTAATTCCTTGCTACATTTCTGCTTTATCTCAAACCCTTCACCAGAAGTTAGCAATCTCTGTCAATTTTATTTAACGAGCAGAACAAATTGCACTTCATGAATGAATGATGTATCTAAATGGATTCTTTATCTAGGGTTCTAGGTCGTCCATCAAGTAGCTTCATCAAGCAAATGCATAAGTACTTCACTTTATAATGGGAACATCGAATAACACTCCTCATGCGAATATTGTCCTAAGCACCGTGCAACTCAGTAGGGAATGTACATAGTTCTAATTGCTTTGAAATTAATTACCATCTTTGAGATTTAAACAAAAAATTTGAATAATATTTCCTTCGAAGTAGCACCCAAAAATGCATTTTCTTGCGCCAATGGAAAGAAATTTCATCCTTGCTACAAATCTTCAAGAAACAAGAATGCAAATATTTTATATTCATTATTTCATATCATATCAATCAACTCAAAAACCAACAAGAAATAATGACTCTCCATTAAATCACTCATGCACACACAAATAAGAAGTAAGATTGTTTTGTCTTTAAATAATACATATCAATTGTTTAGAGACAACAAATTTCTTCTAGACATTTGCAATGGGGTCGAGCATTATTTGGATTTATAATGCTTTATGTCGGAAGCTTGTGCAAGGTGACGACGCATACAAAGATGAACCTCATGGCAATAATTTCAAATGGCCTAATCTGAAAGTCGATTTGATAATGATGGAAAGAGGGTTCTATGTCAATCGGGACAGGAGGGTAATTGGAGCTATTTTTGGTGTAAATGTAGTTAATCATTTCTATTTCATGGAGTTGTGTTCAAGACCATGGGAATGCCATCACATCAAGAGACCCAAATCATCAACAATTCAGTTCAAAGACACCCTTGAATGGGCAATAAGCTCAAACAATGTGCACAACTTCACCCACAAAGGCAATAGAAATGAATCTCATACCATAATCTACAGTAATAAATCATGATTTGACCCAAAAATTCCCAATCAACCTCATACTAGATCTTCATGAATTTAAATAAGAAAACAAATAGGTTTATAATTACCTTCACCAATGATTTCTCATACCTACGATCATGACCGTCTCTGCTTGCATGAATATTGTACGATCACCACTACATTGAGGTGGATCCATGTGGGAATTCTACATAAATTCCTTCTCTTGCTCGATGCTCTAGATCCCCAATTCAATGTTATGAATATCTAATAAACTTTGGATTTCAAGATCCAATTCAATGAACCCAGCAATCAATACATGGAAATTCAACTTACCATTTACCAATGGTTCTTATCCTTTACTACTCAGTGCTTTATTGAAACTTTTTGAAACTTCTGCATTATCAAGCTGGAATATCTCTCCACGCAGTGAACCTTTCTTGACACCTTAAACACTTACTTGAAAGATTCTATTATGATGTAACCAAATTATTGATCAGCTTCTCCTTCTCTTGAAGGGATTTCACCTAATCATAGATGGCCATCTTAATCCCTTAGAAACAACTCTGATCTCCGTTTTGAATAACGGAGCAGTGAAATTCTTTCACCACCTCACAGTGAATCTTTGCTAAGGATGCTTGGACTTACCCAATACAACGTCTAGGCGGTAATTCAATCGAATTACTTTATAATTTCCTTCCCTATCAGCGGATCTCCAAAGTTCCTAGTTCTGAGGTTGGAGGAACGCTCTTCCTTGGCTCTGAGGTTGGAGGAACGCTCGCCTTCGGTTCTGATGAGTGATACTGCTGTGCTCTAGCTTTGATAATTCTCCACTTGAACAAAGCACACTATGCATTGACCACTCGAACCGGCGCTTCCTTAAGCTGCATCTTATAATGTTCAGCTCTTATAAATTTGAGATCTCATATGACAAACGCAAAGTCTTTCTATGATGTAGTGTTGAGGACCCGTGTGATGAGGCTTCACGTCCACTGCTTTCCCTTAATAAATATTGCAATTACTTTTGGCGCTCGCTCCTTTTGTTATATTATGTTCACTTTCAGATCCGAGAGCTTGTATAAATTGCACTCTATCATAAATCAATTCCAGAACTTCAGAATGCACAGCTAAGAGTTCTAAAGGCTCCCTCCTGCGCCAATATGGTTTGGATCCGCTGAGGTTCACAATTATAATGTTTCACGCCTGCTAATTGCATGAATTCTTATTACAAACAGAAATACGCGCAACACTTATAAATTATGATTAAGAGCCTGTGGCACATAATTGAAAGAGAAACGACTCCAATGTGTAACGTGAGAAACAGTAAAGCGCTTCCACATATCAATGCACAGGATAATAGACTATATAAACATATTATCAGAAAACCATTGAACTAGAATCGCCAGAGAAAATTTTCATAATGATACTTCTGACACCGCCCTTCCTCTCCTCACCAGCTTGGGGGCCACTTTATTAAATTTTTTTTACATTCATAAGGGATAGGTCTTCTCAGACCTTATCTATTACAAAAGCAAGATTTTTTTCTTTTTACATAACGATTTAAAGCGTGAAGCTTTATTCTCCACTCTTATCCTATTTTTAAACTCAAAAAGATAGCATGCTTTATTCTCTACTCTTATCCTATTTTTAACTACAAAAACATAGAAATTGCAGGCTAAAGGACCCCACTCCCTTGCGTGTAGATTTTTTTTTTATTTTTGGAATAAGTTGGGAGACTTTTTCCCTCTGAGTCACATGCTCCTGCATCATTAATGATGGTCCAACATCGCATTGTTACAAAGATTGTGTCAATATGAACATTAAACATGGTAAACCATGATTATTTTAGGGTTTATAAAATTTATTAGCAATGGTCCAATGCCATATTCTAACAAAGATTGTCTCAATATGAAAATCAACCATGGTCAACTATTATCAACCATGGTCAATCATGGTCAACCACGGTCTAATGTCAAATTGTGACAAATATTGTCTCAATATGAAAATCAACCATGGTCAACTATTATCAACCATGGTCAATCATGGTCAACCACGGTCCAATGTCAAATTGTGACAAATATTGTCTCAATATGAAAATCAACCATGGTCAACCAAGGTCCGACATCACATTGTAATAAATATTGTCTTAATATAGAAATCGACAATGGTAAACCATGTCAATTTTAGGGCTTATAATATTTATCATAGGGTTCATATACCTTGGGTTTGATATAATATCAATCCCTTGGGTTTATTAATCTAAGGTTCATATTACTAGGGTATAATGTTATTCATAAGGTTTATAATATTAATCCTTGGGTTCAATATAAATCCATAGGGTTTATAACCATGGCCAACCATGTTCCAACATCGCATTGTAACAAATTTTTTCTCAATATGAAAATCAACCATGGTACACTATCGCATTGTGAAAAAGATTATCTAAATATGAAAATCAAACATGGTCAACTATGGTCTAACGTCACATTGTGACAAAGATTGTCTCAATATGAAAATCAACCATGGTGAACCTTGGTTAATCATGTTTATTTTAGGGTTTATAATATTTATCTTAGGCTTTATATTTTGGGGTTTATGATATTAATCCATTGGGTTTATAATCCCTTGGGGTTTTAGTATTAACCCCTTGGGTTTAGAATATGAATCCTTTGGGTTTATTATTCTAAGGGTTGATATTCCTACCATATAATATTATTCATAGCATCTATAATATAATCATGGTCAACCATGTTCCAATGTCACATTGTGACAAAAATTTTCTCAATATGAAAATCTACCATGGTCAAACATCGCATTGTGGCAAAGATTGTCTTGATATGAAAATCAACCATGGTCAACCATGGTCCAATGTCACATTATGACAAAGATTGTCTCAATATGAAAATTAAACATGGTCAACTATAGTCAACCATGGTCTAACGTCACATTGTGAGACAGACTGTCTCAATAAGAAATCAACCATGGTGAACCTTGGTCAACCATATTTATTTTAGGTTTATAGTAATTATATTAGGGTTTATATATCCTGGGTCTATTATATTAATCACTTGGGTTTAATATTATTCCCTTGGGTTTATAATGTAAATCCATTGAGTTTATTATTCTAAGGGTTGATATTTCTAGCGTGTAATATTATTCATAGGGTCTATAATGTTAATCTTTGGGTTTAATATAAATCCTTTGGGTTTATAACCATGGTCAACAATGGTCCAATGTCACATTGTGACAAATATTGTCGTAATATGAAAATCAACCATTGCCGACCATCGTCAACAATGGAAAACAATTGTCAGTCGTTATCAATGATGCTCAATCATAATCCAACGTCACAATGTGACAAAGATTATCTCAATATAAAAAGCAATCATGTTTATAGGTTATTTATATATCTATATATATATATACTATATATATTATATATATTATATTTATATATAATATAATATATATATATATTATTATATTATTATCTATAATTATATAATATCTATATTATTTCTATTATATACTATATATATATATTATTATATATATATATATATATATATATATTATATTATATATATATAGTAATAATTAATTTATTAATTAGATATAAATTAATTAATATTATTTAATATTATTGTTATTAAAAAATATGTTATATTTATTTTATTAACGAATAAATCATATTATAATATAATATTTTTCCCTTGGGAAAAAGTCTAATTTCTATTATAGTGAGAAATTACATTTTGTATATGCCGCAGTATTCGTATTTAGGCATGAAGCCTAACAAGATCATGGTTCGTAGGACTATTACAGTTCAAAATTGTTATCAGTGAGGACTCCACACAGGGAGTTAAATAGATCTTCAAAATTGCTATCAACAAAAAAACTCCACGCAGGGAGCAGAATATCAAAATTGTGTTGTTCGATCTCTACGCAGAGAGTCTTGTACTAAGTTGTAATGTAATAGCAGTAAACGTAAACAATAAATACATGTTATATGCATCTAAACAGTATGTAAGATATTATAATGCATCATTGCCCCGCATCCATGAGGTCATCAAACGACCGATGATAGTGCTGGTAAAACTGTCTATCGAGCTCCTCTTGAATCAACCACTGATCTCCTTGCCTGAGCGTAGCCTCTTTGGAAAGGTGATCCGCAGTGGTGTTCTGTTCCCTGTAGATATGAGTACATGAGAATGAGTCTAAAGATGTAATGAGCCTTCTTGCTTCATCCAAAATGTGACTCAATGTGAATGTATGACATTGTGAAGTGTTATTCAACCAGCTGCAAACAATTTTAGAGTCCACAAATAATTGTAAATGTCTGCAGTGTTTTTGGATGGCGAAATATATGATGTGTTTGGCAGTGCAAAGTTCAGCAAAGTTGTTTGTGCCCTGTCCTAGTTTTATTTGCAGTTTGTAATAGTGGGTGTTAGATACATATAGTATTGCACCTCCTCCACAACCGGTTTCTTGGGCTGAGCCATCGAAGAAAGCCCAAGGTTTGGATTTGTCCATATTCAGCGGTTTGAGGATTCAAGTCGGGGTAGAGGTATCCTCATCGGGAATAATATTGTAATCAACAATAGTATTATGATGTATGGAAGGCCAGTGGGGAGCTTGATGGTCAAATATTGCCTTGTTCCAAGCGATCCAGATTGCCCAGCATACCAGAAGAGGGATATTGCGCGGTTTTCCTGTGTGATGTTGGAACCATGATTCCCAAGCCTCGAGGATAGTGTTGCCCTGCCAATTCTGCAACTGAGGGATATGACCAGTGAGCGAGATCCAGAACTGTTTTGAGACATTACAGTTTAAGAAAAGGTGTGCAGTACTTTCCTCCTCAGCTAGACAAAGATGACAGCGAAATGGGCCATGGAAGGAGCGTTTCATCAAATTTGTGCCCGTGGGAATTTTGTCAAAAAGAATATTCCAGAAGAGTAGTCTGGTGCGAGGAGGAGATTTAAGTTTCCAAAGAGCCCGCCATGTGGGATGAATAATGGGAGGTCTAATAGGTTCAATGAGAGTTAGATATCCCAACTTAGGCGAGTATGTTCCGTTCTTGGCCAAGGCCCATATGATTTCATCAGGTCCCTCTGTAAGTCTAATATGTGCCTGGGATAGTGCCTCCGTATATTCGTTCCATGCATTGTGCCATTGTGCCGGGATCTCCAGATTGTGTACATTGCGCCAGGCCTGATATAAGAATGTAGAGCGTTCAGGGTCGCCAATATGAGCTATATGGGTAATACCCCTATCTTTGAGATGATCGATAAGTGTATTAGGCAGTCTGTGGGCATTGCCACACCCGACCCATGGGTCCTTTCCAATACGAATGGAGTTTCCTTCCCGAATTCACCAAGTTAGTCCGTCTCTAAGGAGGGGAATAGTGTTGATAACAACTTTCCAAATGCTGGATATATTTAGAGTATTCGGCTGTGTGCAGATCCAGTCAAGTATATTAAGGGGATTGATGTATTTTGCATATGTCACCTTAGTCCATAAACTTTCCAAGGTGAGGAGCTGCCATCCCAGCTTGGTCGCCAATGCTTTTGAGAATAAATCAAGTTTTTTGATTCCCCAACCTCCCCAGGATTTTGGCTTGGCTATAGTGTCCCACTTGACCCATGCAAATAGTCTGCCCGGTTTCTGTCCAGCCCATAAAAACCGACTGCAGATATGTTGTAAACGATAGAGAATGCCTTTAGGAATCCAAGTTAGAGCTATCTAGTATACTGGTGTGGCTTCAATGACTGCTTTGATGAGAATCAGTCTTCCAGCTCTGGAGAGGTATTGATGGTGCCATATCTGAAGTCTCCTTTCCACTTTGGTGATGAGCCAAAGCCAGTCCGCTATTTTATATCCAATTGGATTCAATTTGAAACCAAGGTATTTAATGCCATCAGCCAAGGTCAATGAGATGAAAGGAAATCTCTGTAATGCAAATGCAGATTCATGTGCTGTGCAGCCCACCATGGTGATGGTAGATTTCTGTACATTAGTCTTCATCCCAGTGGCCATTTGGAATAAGTGCATGGCATGCTGCAGAGTAGAAGAGTCTCCAATGCTACCATTTAAGAAAATCACGACATCGTCCACAAATAAGAGATGAGTAAGGAAGAAATCATCAGCTATCTTTATACCCGTTAATTGATGTCTATCTCTGGCGGATGCAAGCAGCCGACTGAGACCTTCCATTATGAGTAAGAAGAGTAACGGGGAGAGTGGACATCCCTGTCGAAGTCCTCGTTCTGCAGTGAAGAAATTGGTAGCTTCTCCATTTAGTAGGACACTGTAGTTGACATCCGTAATGCAGCTCATCATCCATTTGATATATGGGTAAGGAAAACCCAAATGGGTGAGAAGTAGACGCAGATATAACCAATTTGTGCGATCAAATTCCTTGGAGAGATCAAATTTTAGGATCATAACTTTCTGCTTTCTTATATGAAGTGTATGTAACAGTTCCTGTGTAGATGCAACTGCCTCATGAATCTGTCTGTGATGAAGGAATGCAAATTGTTCCGAGGAGATATGCTGCGATAATATAGGCTTGAGGTGGTTTGAAATAGTCTTTGCGATGATCTTGTATAGGCAGTTGCATAGAGAGATGGGCCGGAAATCATCGAAAGATGTGGGAGCATTAGATTTGGGGATCAATGCTATGAAGGTTGATTTAATAGCCGAAGATATCCTACCTCTTCTTCTGTTGTCCTCCACAATTTGAAGTAGATCATTGCCTAGGGTATCAAAAAAAGTGAGAAAGAATTCTATCGTCCAGCCATCCGGGCCAGGGCTCTTGTCCTTCTTAAACCATTTAAGAGTAGCCTCCAGCTCTGCCATTGAAACTTCTTTTATAAGTTCCTCTGAGTCCACCTGATCAACGAATCTGGGAAAGAGTTCTATAATCCTCATTATTTCTAAGATGTTAACATCAGCTGGGGCCTTGTATATACCACGAAAATGTTCAGTGGCCAAATTGGCCAGGTTCCTCTAGGAAGTGATCAGCGGTCCATGTTCATCCATTAGCTCCCAGATGGTGTTAATCGCTTTTCTTCCATTAGCAAACTTATGATAGAATTTTGTGTTTGCATCGCCTTCCAGGAGCCAGATGGCTCTGCTTCTAAGTCTCCAGCTTTCCTCTCGTTCTTTCAATATCTGAGATCTCCTGGTGATGAGGGATGCATATTCCTCTTTCTTCTCCGGAGTGGGAAAGGTTCTAGTGGATTGTTCTTCAAAAGCAACAATAGCTTTTTCCGCGTCCTGTAGGATTTGATTGTCCTGTATTCACTTTTGATGAGCCCAGATTTTAGTGATCTTTTTCAGTTCGGATAGTTTCCTAACAAAACCTGCCGAGATATCCTCATTGTCCCGGATAGGATTGGTATTCCAGAAATTTTGAACCAGTAGAATATATGAGGGGTCCTGTAGCCAGGATGCATTGAACTTGAATGGACTTTTGATCTTTTGGGAGGAGTTCTCAGCTTCAAAGAATATAGGACGATGATCTGAGATGCCCCCAGATCCAACCCATTGACATGAGCGGGCCAGGACGTTGTAGAGAGGTTCTTTGATAAGAAACCGATCGAGTCTTCTGGCCAGACTTTGTTCCCCATTCCTATTATTGGTCCATGTGTATTGGAGACGAGCCGATGGTATGTCGATCCAGTTATGGTCCTCCAGAAGGCTTGTGAGGGTATCTGACAATGGATCAATTTGTGCATGGTGGCCCCATGATTCACTATATCCTAAGGAGAAATTGAGGTCTCCTCCGAGTAGGATGTTGTCTGCAGTGAAGATGTTGGATTGCAGGAGGTGTCTCCAGAAAATGGCTCGATCCGTGCAAGGGCCATAGATGTTGATGAGTCTAATGGTCCGACCAATTTGATGGGAGATAATATCAAGACCAATAAAATTTCGACCCCCAAAATAATTCAGAATTTCAGCCGATCTGTTATTAACTCCAATGGCCAGACCTCCAGACCTTCCAGATGCATCAATGGCTTGAAAGTTCCAGGAGGGGAACCAGGAGTTAAATAACTTGGTAATGGGTTCGGCCTGGCAGAGAGTTTCCTGTAGGAATATGATATCGAGGGCATATGATGTGAGAAGCCTCTTAAGTGCTAGCTTTTTGGGCTTGCTAGCGAACCCCCTGCAGTTGAAGGATAGGATCTTCATGGAGGAGACTGTAGGGGGTCATCCTGTGCTCTAAGGGCCCCGAAAATGGTTTTTTGACGCCCAAGGGTGATTTCGGTATCAGCAATGTGGCGGGCTTTGGAGAGGCGAGAGGGTCTGCCTCTGGCGTTCTTGAGGGTTAGTGGTCCGGTGATCACATCCAGCCCCACAAAATCAGGTCCTTTATCCTTAGTGCGAGGGCGGAGAGCGTATCGGGGGGTGGCCGATTCAGGGGATTCCGAGGTGGGGGTAGGAGGAAGTGAGACCCGAGAAGGGGGACAATTCGGTGGAGGATGAGGGAGGGAACATGAGATAGATGGCTGTGAAGGTGGGATAATCTGAGGAGCCGATGAAGTGGGAACAGATAAAGAAATAGAAAGCGTGTGCAAATCCGATATTGTACATGTAGATGAATGATACAATGACGGATAAAGTGACATACCAGGATGAGTTCCAGTGTGTTCCGACTGCGAATGAGTAGATGATGATGGAGCTGGAGCAGTGGAGGTTGGTGCTGTATTGGCTGCAGCCGGAACTTCCGAATTGACTCCATCGGGCTGAGGGCGGGTTTGAGATTCATTATGCTGTGCCCCATGAGTCTCTGCGGATTGCCGCGGGTTCCGATCCTCCAAATCAGGAGATCTAGATCGCCGGATGAGAGGGCAATCCCGGTAAATGTGACCCACCTTATGGCACCTTCGGCATCGATATGGTATACCCTCATAATCGATGGGTTGCTTCCGTGAAGTGTCCCTCCACTGAATGGTGATAGACTCCAGAAGTCCTCCCCGTGTGTCCAGATTAACCAGGATGCGTGCGTATGCCATCATACCCGTCGGGTATAAGATCTGTCATGCTCCATGTAGGTACCAATAGCGTTGCCAATGCGCTGGAAAACGTCTTCATACCAGAACTGAAGTGGAAGACCTGGGAGGCATATCCAAACAGGGCCGATACCAATCTGTTCTGTCTCTAGATCAAAGAGGGGGGTCCATCGCTTAAAAAGTACAGGGGCATGATCAAAATGCCAAAAGGATGAAAGAACCCAATTGGTGTGGTCCGCTCGGGCAAATCGCATGGCAAACCAGCCCCGTACAAAGGTCTGAACGAAAGGGATCTCCGCCAAGTGATGACCCCAGACAGCAGCGGCCCATGTCTTCAATCTAGCTGCCGTATAGTTGCGGCCCCGGATGCGTCCAACCAGTACACGGTCTGCAAACTCCATCGCTTTGCCCATTCGAATATCCCCTTCCAACTATAGAAGAACGTCGCAATCTCTTGATTTGAAACACTTATTCCGCCTTTTAGGGTTCCGGGGGGGAGAGGGATCAGGCAACCGACTGGTAAGTAGAGGGTCCTGATGGAGACCAGTGAGAGGGTCTGATATGGAGGGATGGCCCGAGAGTGGGGGCACAGAGGTGAAGCTGCCGGAGGAAAATCCGGTAGAAATCAGGTAGCTAGAAGTTATTATCGGGTGTGAATAGTGTAACGGCAGAGGGTTAGGGCCGGAGGACAGGGGATATAGACTAGGGTTTGAGCTTAGGCAGCCAGAAACAAACCCTAGAGTTGACGGGGAATGTGGAGGCGATGAGAATACCAGCCAGGTAGGGGGATCATCAGGGAGGATAACAGGATTGCCCGGATTCAGGTCAATGAAAAGATAAGGAGTAGATGCGGAGGGACCAGGTATATGAGACCGCCAGATGAGGGGATAGGGGTCCGCCAGATAGAGACTCCTTCCAGAGGGTCAGCGGAATAATCGACGGCTTCAAAATCTTCCATGGCAGCTGCACCCCAGATCTGAAGACACCTCGGATCATAGGCAAATCCGAAAAGCGATAGTTACAGACTTAGTAAAAAACAGCGGTAAAAACGGACTCGATGAACAATGCGAGATGCGAATAAAATAAAAAACTGTCGGTTAGTCGTCCATTCCGGTAACAGTCCTGCAGTGCGGTGATTGAAAGGGGGTGACAATCCTGTGCACGGTGAAGGGAACCATTGCCAATACGTGCCCGCAGATGGAGAGTGACCCTAGCCGAGCCCTACGCGTGCGATCGTACCAGCCATCCTCTCCTCTCCATAATATAATTATTATTAATATTATTAATATATTATATTAATAATTATTAATAACCATTTATATTATTATCAGTAATAATAATAATAATGATTTTTTTTCAAGTTTCTGTGATCCATAATGAATTAAGCAAAGTCTTCCAGTAAAAATCACAAAAGTGAAATTTTTGGCCAACGTGTTTCGAACCAACAAGTGTGGTCTTGATGATGAACCACACTTGTTGGTCCGAAAAGTGGCGGCCAAAAATTTCTCTTATGTGATTTCTACTGAAAGACTTTGCTTAAATAATAATGATTCTTAATTTTAGATTTTTGTGATCCATATTGATAATGTCTTTCAGATTAATCGTATCTTAAATTATTGTTCATTGTTTTGAACGAATTATTATGGTTAATATTCACATTTTTTGTGACGATGAACCACATTAGTTGGTCTGAAAAGTGAGACAACAACTTAAAATGTGATTAATCTGAAAGACACTATCAAAAACTAATAATAATAATAGTTATTAATTAATATTAATATTAATAAATATTGTTAATTTTATTCTAGAATGAATTATTATTATTATTAGTAATGGTTATTATATTATTATTATTTTATAGTAATTATTTATAATTATTATTAGTATTATTAGTTATTAATATAATTATTAATATTATTAATATGATATATATTTATCTCATGATGATGATGATGACGATGGTGGTGGTGGTGGTTAACATCCATTGAGACAAAACTTTGGTCTATTAGACCTAAAGAAACAAATTATTTAGTTTGATTTAAGATTTTATTCCTATGCTCAAAAAGCTTGGAGAGAAGCTTCCCGAGCTCACTGTAATTTTGGCATCGTAAAAGGCTAGGAAGGTGAGTGTTGCAAGAAAGATTTTGAAATTGAGATCTAATGTGGTTGTACGTGGGGCACTCTAAGAGGAAGTGATTTTCATCCTCGATGTTTGTATTCTCACAAAGATGGCAGAAACTTTCCATCCATGGTGTTTTAGGAACTGCCCAACAACTTGTTTCACTATGGAGCTCATGAGAGTTCATTCTAATCTTGGTTATGTTAATTTTCTTCTTTGAGCTAGTTAAAACAGAGAGATACTTTTGATCTTCTAGGGTGGGGTTGATGACCTCCTTATAATATCTTAATTTTCTTTTAGCTGCTAAATCTTTCCACACAACATTTTTTCTTTGAACTTAGAAGTAACAATATTTTTAATGTTATTAATGTTTTTCAATGCAACATTCTAATTGATCTCCCAATGGTTTAACTAGGCCCTGGTGTCTTTATACCAACCTTGTTTGAGCCTTATGTGGTTTTGGCTGGAATTTAAAGCTAGCTTAGAAAGTCTATGGTATCCTATGTTATTGAGTTTGTGCTTGTACAACAGAAGCCTAGTCATAACTAGGCTCTCAATAGGGGAAAGACCCACTTCTATAAGGAGAATAGGTTAGGGTGTGTTGCTTTTAATTTTGAGATTATACGTTATAAAATGCTTCCGGATTTGCTCAATCTTTCTCGAGGATTCTGACTAGAGATGCTACAACCCCAAACTTCACATCCATATAAGATAACCAGAGGGAATAAAGTTTCAAAGATGAACTTCTTTCTATCCCACATTCCAAGGTTTTCCATTTTACAATTATTTTCAAGACCAAAATAAGCTTTCCATCCCCCATTAATCCTTTTCTCAATGCTATAGTTCCAATTGAGCTTGTGATGAATATCAATTCCTAGGTACTTGTAGGAAGACACTTCCTCCAAGTTACTATTGGCATACATAAAATTAGTGTCAGTGTCCTTCTTGGATTTGTTAATCATAACTTTTGTTTTGTCAGTGTTAACAATCATACCCATGGTAGAGCAGAAATCTTTAAGAAGAATAAGTTTCTTATCAAGATTAGATAGGCATCTTGCAAGAAGAACAATATTGTCAGCATAGAGAAGAAAGATGATGACTATCCCAGCTAAGATCGTGCCAGCACATCCTGCTTCCTCTAAAAAACCTTCTAGCTTGTCGATGTAAATGTCAAATAGAGTAGGGGAGAGGGGGCAACCTTGTTTAACTCTGATATTACACTTAATATTTTTCGACCACTCCTCATTTCTCTTTAACTTGGCAATTACATTCTCGTATAACCTTATAGCGGAAACTCTCAACTCAAAAGGAACCTTTAGCTCTTCTAATTTGTTCCAAAGGTTGTTTCTAGGAACTGTATCAAAAGCCTTTGTAAAGTCCACAAAGCAACAAAAGAGATTGGATCATTGTGGCATTCCTCCACAATGATCCTAAGCATAATGAGGTGGTATGTTGTTGAGTGATGCTTTCTAAAACCCACTTGGCCTTTAGCTTGCTTACCTTCACTTTCAAGCCACATGCTCAACTTCCTTTCCAAAATAATACCATATTACTTGGCTAGGAGAGAGTTGATCATAATTGTCCAATAATTAGAGGCGTTATTTGTATCCCCACTTTTAAAAATAGGGATAATGAGGCTTTGAGTCCATGGTTTAGGGAACCCTTGCTTGATCGCTTGATTGAAAAGCTTGTGAATGTGGGGGATGAGGACAAGACCTCCAATTTTTAAGATTTCCTCTTGGTAACCTTCAATGTCCTTAGCTTTCCCATTAGCCAAGTGATTAACCCCAAAATCAATGTCTTCTAATGAGAAATCTTCTTTCGTTGTGAGTAGGGTTTCAAAGTTATCCATGACATTTGGAGATTCATAAAGCTTTTTAAGATATGAATTCCAGTCGTGTAAAGCAATTTTATTATTATCTTTAGTTTTCCTAGTTAGAATCCGCCTCCATAATTTCTTAAGAGCTACCTTAGAGAGGTGTAAGAGATTCTCTTTTCTTTTACGAATATACTACCTTTTTTTCCTTTAGTTAGGGCTTTGTATATTTTTATCTTGCCAATTTTAAGAGCTTCATCAACAACTTCTTTAATTGCTCTCCTCGGATTTTTACAATCTTTTTCATACCATGGGTTGGTTTTGCTATTTCTTTTATTACTTGAAACTTCGATTGAGAACTTTTTAATAGAATATCAGAGGGTTGTAGTAAAATTATGATAGAGATCTTCTATGTTGTCTATACTAGATAAAGGAAGCAAATTATTTTTTAATTCATTTAGAAAGTGATCTTTTTTTATTTCTATCAAATATTAACTTCTTTTGGCTATAAGGATTATCTTCTATGGGATCTTTATGCATGACACAATTGAGAGTTATAAGTAAAGGTCTATGATCAGAGTCAGGCTCGTGGTCATTTAAGATGTCAAAACTTGTTATTTCATTAGATAGACGGAGATCGGAGATAACATTGTCTACCATGTTGCTACCAAGCCCATGGATGCAGGTCATCTGGCTAGAATTGGGCCACTTCTTTAGACTGTTGCAAATTATGAGATCCTGAGCACTGCAGAGCTTGACTAGCTCCGACCCAAACAAATTCTCCTCGAGGTCTTCAGAGCTCCTTTTGTACTGGCTAGTTAGAGGAAGGTCTTCATCTGACCAAAGAGGATTAGGGTTGGAATGATTGCTTAGAAGAATATCTTGGTTGCTTTAAGTTTGAGCATTAAACTCACCCATTAAAAGGATATTGCCTTCATTCCTTAGGCTAGAAATATCATTCTCTAAACAATTGTAAGGACTATTTTTATCTAGATTCTTTTTCTTATAGAAGTTAGAATTTTTT
>APFE030750413.1:3377-26309 GCA_000404065.3 Pinus taeda
CCATTTCTCCTTTTCGACGTGGAAATAATCTTCAATGTCATCTTTTGAAGGGCTAATGGGATCATCTTTCTCAAGGTTTTCAAAAGAGGATTCATCGTGAGTAATCCCATTGAAAAAGGTAGGGTTTGTCTCAATTTCACTTTCTATAAATTCATCCTTCCCAGCACACGTGTCCCCAAAATCATCATTTTCATCATGTGGACCCAAGGAGGATCCGTCTTCTTGCTCATTTCCTAGATTCGTAATGTCTTGATGATGTTCGATGATGACTTCCTCTTGGATGCTTAATGCAGGGTGAACTTGAAAATGTCTATGAAAGCCATCAACGAACTCTTCAATAGATGAGATGCTCCTAGGTTCATGATTATGTAGCCATAAGTAACGACCACTAAGAGATCCCATGAATAATGACATAAGGACATCTTGGTGGACAACCTTCTCTTTTGAAGCATGTGCATTAAATCTTTCTACGTGGTTATGCGGAGAGTGGATCAACATCAAACACGGGCATCCCACATAGCATCATTCCCTCGATATGATTAGGATGTCCAGTGATGCTAGCAATGTCCAAAACGGGTAATTTACGTTAGAATGACAGCTGATTTGAGGTATACATGAGACATATGTAGGAGTCGCTAGGGTGAAATTAAAGATGCCTAGAAAAATGCTTGCTTCACCCTACAAGCATCGCCCTTAAAGTTCAATGAAGAACTAGGGTTTCGTTCTTCCCATGGAGTTGCCAATAATGATATGTCAATATGTCGTATGGGGAACAAAACATACGTTTCGTGTCCTCGACAACGACTCCAGAATGTTACCACTCAAACCAGCAGGGGACCTAAAAGGGGATCTTAAGAGCACAACTACTAGGTTAAGGGCAAAGGTGGAGGCTTAGCCCACTGTCACCACAACTAAGTCTCCTTTCCCTTTACAAACTTTCTCCGATGGGAGGAGTCTCGGTAGTGTAGGGATCACTTGTAAAGTATATGTCAATGGATTGGTGGAAAGTGACCCTGGAAACCCTTTCCCAAGGATGGAGTGAAGAATGGAACTTGCTTGCTCTTTAAGCAAGGGACTTGGTCCTCCAGGGGTAAGGGGTGAGGATTGGAGGGTTGAGGGAGAAGGAATAGGCTTATAAGCGAGGTTCTCAATCCCTATAATCCTTGGGAAACTTGGATTCCCAAATGGTCCTTGACAAATAATCATTATTGAGAAGTGGGACCACACGGGGCCAAGTGGACCCAGACCAGGTTCGGGGATGGAATGTAGCAGCCAATGATGTTCCTATCCTGGACAAGGTGAAAGGAAAGGACCAAACAAGAATATTTACTTCAAAAGGTTGAATTAAACCTGTTGAGGTCTAGCCTTGGGGATGCCTAGGAAAAATTCGATCCTAGAGCTAGGGCTTGGCATTCCTGTAGATTCTACTGTTAGAATCGCCTCAAATTTGGAGGAGAGGGACGGGACCCACCAGCGCAGTAGCCTGTAGGAGATCAAAATTTTTCCTTCAGTAAATTCTCGGGAAATTGATGCCCTAGGTGACCTAATGGGGCTACACCTAGGAAAAAGGGGAAAAGGGTAAAAAGAGGGTTAAAGTGATCACCCTTTTGAGGGATCAGTGCCTAATTCACTTGGGGATGTGGGGTCAAGGATGATGATGAGTAAGAACCTGGTTTCTTGATCATGGAGGCATGAAAATTCAACTTCATCCAATGTTGAGAGAAAGAAAAGAAAAGTGACCTTCAAGCATTTATACTTCAAAGCAAATGATTCAAGCTAATCGATACAAATAATCTCTAGGACATTTCATTCATATAACATTGACCTATACATTAGATTAGCTAAAACATGCTTAATTTCACATTTCAATTATGCAACAACTAGCCCTAATTTTCGCAGTATCCAACAACATGAATAACAACATCAAAATTTACTTACAACGTTATAGAATATATTGAACCAGAATTTCGTTTGCTAAACAAAGCTCCAAGACAAGAAAAATAGCCCAAATCTATGCGTCAAAATTCATCCATCTCCAAAAAATATCCTGAAAGGAAAAAATGGAAGTTCTCTATGATAGAGAGATCCCAAATCAAGTGATGGTCCAAATGAATATATCTAACATCAATATAAAGCCTCCAAAGGAGTTCAAATTAGCCTATGGGCCTACATTAGCCCCTAATCATAAAATAATGTGCAAATAAAACCCCTATTGGTGACAAGTCCACCAAACTAACTCACAAGTGTAAAAATAAGCCTCACAAGGGGCCAACTAATAATTTGTACATGTCATGGGGCCCTCCAAAGGCCTAATAATGTCCTAAAGTGAAATACTGAGGAATAAATTCCTTGGAATATGATGGACAAGGGGGTAGCCTCTTGTTCTCCAAATAGTAGACTTGTGGTGCTCCCAGTGGGTTTGAGCGCACATAAATGACCCCATGGGTCTCCATATGAATCGAAGATGCCTGTAGATCCTCTGCAAGGGTTTGAGTGGTGGAATGAATGTTGCCATGACATCGTACAAGTCGTGGGACACTTGCCAAGAGTGTGGGGCTCCTGTGGGGTCCTGCTGGGCATAATGTACCGAGCACATCACCATCATCCCAAAAGTGGATCACTAGTAGTGTTTGAGCATCGATGAAGATCCGTGGAGTGTTGTCTGTTGCTGTGGAGGCCAATGGCTCTCTATGCACACCCTATATGTGCCAATGTAGATCTCTGGGGGTTAGGATCCCGTATATGGAGACCAAACCCAAATGGAAACCACCTGCAATGCTGCATAAGATCCAATGCGTCCCCTAGGCCTCCAGCACAACCAGTCATTAAAATAATCGGGTAAAAGAGTTTACAAATCATGGATAACAAAGTGGACACTTCATAATGGCATGCCCTTTTGTAGTGGGCCTTGGCATGTGCTAGTGTCTCCAAGCTCCAAAGGGGGTTAACCAAGTACCTTATTAGGCGGTTTCATCCCTTAAAGGGGATAGTATGTCTAAGGTACATCTCTCTAATGGGGGTGGCAAGTGATAAATAAGTGGAGTGGAATAGGGAATGAGAGGGGCAACCCTGGGCCACATATTGGGGCATAGGGTTAGTTGGATAAGGAGAAGTCCACACTTGGGTATGTAATGTGTAGAAGGAGCAATTGTGGTACATGCAGTGCCCCGACCTTGATTTTTCCACCCTTCTTTATATGCCTTTTGCCTTTTATGATTTTTCTTTCATTAAATGCTCGGGGCTCAAAGGACATGAGCATGATGTGTAAGATATAGTAGTGATTACCCCCTTTTAGGTAGGGCAGTTCATTGCCCTCTAGGGGTTGGGACAATTATGGGTTCCTGAATGATAAAGGAGGCTCATCTAGGGCCTATGGAACCATGGTGATGACCATGGATTGGGGTAGAGCTCATGTATTAACTTTTTCCCATGTGCTAATTATTTTTGTCCTAACCATCTTTTGCATTTTGTGGTACAATTTCCTGTTAAATGTGGCCAATTATGCTTTTTTCTCTTTATTTTAACTGCTTCAACCTCTGGGGCATCACTCCAGGCCTGACCCAAGGTGGGGGCAAGGGGATAGGGAGGCTGGCCCTATGTGTACCCAGAATGGAAATGCGGACCCAGGTGGGAGAAATGATGAATGGAGTATAGTGAGTCGAAAGGGAGTAATATATGTGGATAAAGGAGCGGGGCTACGCACTCAAAGTTGGAGTTTCCCCAATAGTACCACCCTAGAACCAAATGGTCAATAAAGGAGATCCCATGAGACTAAGATCCAAGGGTAACATCCAAAAGAGATCAAGGGGACAAGAGCACAAACTAAGCCCACCCTTTCCGCCAAATCCCCCCATCAATCCATACCTAGAAGTATCTATGATAAGTAAACCCAATACTCCATTACCAAATGACAAGAAATACCTTTAGATTTGGGAGGCCCACCTTCAAACATACGATCTATATAGGTGGGTGAGGGACCACATGGCTGGCTCAGGTGGCAGAGAAATGGCACAACGAGCTAGTAGGAGGCTGCAAGGGCTGCTGGATGGCGGCTGAGGTTTATCATGGAGAAAAATTTCTCTTGGGTATATCACCCACGAAGTGGTGGGTAACAAGATGCATTTACCATTCTACTAAGACCTTTTGCAATCAACATGAATAAGAAGGGAGGCATAGGACATCCTTGCATTAGACCCCTAATAGGATAGAAGAAACTAGATGTTGACCCATTAACCAATACAACAAAGAAAGTTGAGAAATTGTACCCCATAATTCAATTTACTATTTGAGACCTCATCCCAATTTGAATAAAATAATCCTATTATTTAACAGCTCGCCTTATTAGAAACCTTAGCTAAGTCTAATCTTGTCATCATAGTTGACCTTTTTTTCTTTTGTTATGCATAGTCCTTCTTGTGCTATTTTGACTACATGAATTTTCCTATTGTGAAGAAAACCAAACCACTGCCTTGAGATAAAGTTAGGGAAAATTCTTTTTAAGCCTATTTACGAGAATTATTGTTTAAATTGTTGATTTTCTAGTGCTAATGACACAAGCATAATTTTCTAAAACTAATAATTACTTCCAATGATAACTTTGACACTTTAGAACACCATTAAGCAATTATACTTCAAAAAATTCAACAGGTAAATGCAAAGGACCATAGTAGAAAAGTCATGCATAGTAGACACCAAAATTGGGCCCTGGGAAACCCAAACTAGGGAGAAACCCCAACAATCTTTTATAGGAGAAATTTGTTTAGTTCAAAAAAAGTACAATCCAATATTCATAAGTTAGAGTTGGTCAACTTAGACCAAAAATCATAGTGCTAGTCAAAAACAGACCTTAAAACTTCTCAACTTGGGCAATGTATCCATCTTGTTCAACAGATAGGTAATACCCTAGACACCTTCTCTCTACTGCAACCTTCCTTTTTTCTACCTCGGCTAGGCTTCTTAAGGTCTTGGTCCTTTCTGCTCTCAACACTGAGGCTCTTGGCCTCCTCTAGGGCTTCAGTCCTTTCACGATAACCTTCTTTTCACAAAGATTGAGGCTTTTAGCCTCTTTTAGGGCTTTGGACCTACCACAAAAAGACACAGAGCCTTGGACTGCTTTGTTCCAACAACAAACAAACTTGGTAGCCTCAAGAACCCTTCATGTTAGCCTTCTTTCAAATGTCCAACAAACCAAACCTTAGATTAGCAACTCGACTTCCTTCACTAGGGTAGATTCTCTTCCAAATTTAGAAAGATAGACCTCAAATTCGTCCTCCACTTGTGATCTACGATTCCTTGGTTTGACGCTCTCACAAGACGAGTTGGTTTGATATATTCGAAATGAGAAGGGCTAATGCCCTTTTATAATGACTTTGGGGTGTCTCTTGGTTGGGATGACTTGGTATTTTGAGGTCAACTTGAAGAATTAATTTAAATTTTAAATTTTAATTTCCCTCCTTTTTCATGGGCTGGTTTATACCTGGGGAATACGATTGCAACTACCCAAAAATAAACACTCCGTTTTATCTATGGAGGTATTCACCCTGGCTTCCTCATATGTCCTCTTTGCTGAACAATTTCTCCATCCCAAGAAAAGATTAAAGATATTGCTATGGTAATGTATCCATCCACTTCATGTTCTATTCCAAAACCATTTGGAAAGCATCCTACATTAGCATCATGCAAAGGATCTAGTTACCCACTAGTCAAGTCCCCTTTGCAAATGGATCTAGTCACCTACTAGCCAAATAACCTTTGGCGATATGGTCGGGCACCCCCTGATCGGAGTAAGACTAGTCTGGGTCACTAACTATCCAAGTCGTCACTTGGAACCAGGTTAGTACCCGTGACCAATGGTGCAACTGTGACCTAATTTACCATTCCCTCATGTTGTCACATGCTATTGAATGGTAAAACACTTGCCTGATGCTTTGAGGCACTCACTCTACTCACTACCAAGTAATCCTTGGTAATATGGTCAAAACATTCTGATTGAGGGAGCACTCTAGGCCTTGATGATCTCTGGGCCAATCTCCCTAGCCACACTATAGGGCTTTTGGTCAATACCCTTAATCTAGGAAGAATATTTGCCCTTGATGCTGTAAGATCAACACTCCCTCTAACCGAGGGAAGCATTCTCAACCATTCCAGGCTTGTCCATGAAGTGTACAAACTTCATCTTGGGACAGAGGCTTTGTGAAAATGTCAAGAACCTGCTCATTTGTAGAAATGCATTGGAACCTTACTGCTCCCTTCTATACCATGTCTTAGATATAGTGGTACTTGATCTGAATGTGCTTCAACTTGTCATCACAATTGTCTTCAACACCTAACCAAACAATTCTGTGAGTAACATCCGAAGCCACACTGCTTCACAACTTTCCAAAACTAGCTGCAACAATTCTGTGAGCAACATCCGAAGCCACACTGCTTCACAACTTTCCAAAACTAGCTGCAATATACTCAACCTTCGCAGTGTTGAGTGTGACAAATGTTTGCTTCTTGCTCATCCAGGATATCATCGCAGAACCCAACACTGAAGCAACGCCTTGATGTGCTCTTCTTACCTTCTACACTCTTTGCCCTATATGAATATGTATATCCCTATAGTTGTACTTCACCATTTGAGACATATCTCAATCCATGTCCAAATGTACCATGTCAGTGCCTCAACACGAGTCGCATGCCTCGGCTGAACCATAAATTGATCGGTTTCCTTCATTGGATCTGTCACCACAGTTGTTCTCCGGTCACCCTGACTGGGTTCTCTCTCTAATACTAAACTAGATCCTGCTGTGGAAATCCTAGTTGCTCCCTCTGCCACTGCTGCTTTCTAGTTACTGAAGCATATCTGCTATCTGAAATGGTCCACTCATAGAAGGATCTCAATAGTATACTTCCCTTGACCAAGGAAGTAATGCATCAAATTTAGACTCTTCATCTCAAACTCAGATGTCAACTTAGTATGACACTAAAGCATGGCTTCCTGTGGTAACCTTGACTGCTTCCTCTATCATGGAAGCAAATGCTACTGCCACTATTGTTCCCTTTGTATCCATACTAAATGCCTAAATTGAAGATTCAATGTGCAAAATTATTAAAGGTAATTTTGCACTAGGTACATGAGTAACAATACCTAGGGTGAACCTTTGATTCTTTAGGGCACAAGGCTAGGTCAATACCAAGGCTCATTAGAGAAATTTTGAGGTCTAAAATGGGCCTCCTAAGAAAAATGTACAACCAAAATAAACTTTATAAGAACCAATAGGATTCAAGATGATGATGTCAACCATCGGGGATGATTCACCATTTTTGGGGTAAAAAAGCAAAAAAATTGAAAAATAATAAAATAATAAAACTACTTTTTCAACTTATCTCTTTAAGGTTTTACTCAAATTTCGAGTGGGAGTACTCGTTGGATGCAAAATTTAATTCCACATCCAAGGAGTACCCATGTTGCATACTTTCGATGGACCCTGCTGCATAAAAAATGAGAAATACATGAAAAAACGTGATTGCAATCACGTTTTTCATTTATTTCTCATTTTTTGCCTAGTAGGGTCGATCGAAAGTATGCAACATGGGTACTCCTTGGATGAGGAAGCAAACTCTGCATCCAATGAGTACTCCCGCTTGAAATTTGAGTAAACCCATAGAGAGATAAGTTGAAAATACAATTTGAAAAAATAGTTTTTTCCTTTTTCCCTCTAAAATTTGATGATGTAATCTAATCTTATTTTATTGTTTCCACTATTATTTTATAATTTCCTTAGGAGATCCATTTTAGACCTCAAAATTCCCCTAATGTAAATACATTACAACAATATACTTGTTAAGAGCTCAATATGGCACTTGTCAGAATTGATCCTTGGTGGGGAGGTTAACACTCTTGTCAACCACCTCAGCTATACCCAATTGACCGATGTCATGTTTTTGTTATTGTCATTTTTTTGTTCTTTTTGTAGCTCTCATGCCACATTTAGCCACTTTTGTAGAGAAATGTTATGCCCTTGAGGATTCAAAGATGCCTTCAATTTCTTCCATTAGACTAGAATTCTTTGTAGACTTTATATCTTTTACATTATAGGCTAGTTTTCTTTTCTTTTTAGGAGCCACCTTTGTGCACCCATTTTGTATATCACATTATTGTACTACAAGTCCCACTGACCTATTTATGATCATTTATTCGACATTGATAAAATTATCTTATCTTTTCTTATTTGCCAACAACCATTCTTATTTCTTCCAAACCCATCTTATGTTTTATTTAGGGTAGTCTCTCAATAGATGTGTTATTTCATGAAAAGTGGCACACCTAAATGAAATGTTCCCGTTATTAAGGTTTCAAGTAAAATTCTATGGGAATATAATATTTTCACCAATACATGATGCACATATACTGTTTCTTTTGTAGGATCAAACCTTGGTAAATGAAATGTTCCAGTTATCAAGGTGTCTAATAAATTTCGATGGGAAGATGACATTTTCATCAATACAAGTTGCACATACTTTGTTTTTGTGGGGGATCAAACCTTTAATCTCCACCTCTTAAGTTCAAGTAAGGATATCCCTAATACAAAATATTAGCTAAGAATTTGTTCACACGTCCTAGAATGAAACTAAAATGTAAGCCAAATTTGAATTAGAAAATGAAACATTGGAGTGTACCATAATATTTTGTTCTACCCTCTCTCTATCCATGCATGCAATGTTTCTTTGGAAACTTTTTTCCCCGTGAATTTTCCATTCTGGAAGCGATTTCTCCCCTTTCCATGTCATCACCTAATACTAGTCTTTGGATTTGATGCATTTCTTCTTATGTTTTCTCCCTAGAAAACCTAATTTTGGTGGAGTTTCCTTTTTCTTATTCTCCTCCTGTATACCACTAATAATAGGGCCACAACTCATGTTTTGAAATTTCAAATGTACAAAAGATTTCTTGGAATGTTCCCTCCCCTCCTTTACCATTGTTAGTAATTAGCTCCATTCCTCGAACATGACAACATTGACATTTTCCTTGAGATTTTGTCCTACTTTTGCAAACTTATAAGAGAGTATCTCTTTGCCCTTCTTTGATACCTTTTGATGTATTCCTCCTGTTATCACTGGGTTGGGACAGGTTGATACAAACCAACCTGTCCTAGCCCAGGATAACACCTCCCATTCTGTGGTAATTAGTGGATAGCTTTGCATGATACTCAACTCAAATATATACCTTTTGATGTATTCATCCCCTTTCATGGTAATTAGTGGATAGATTTGCATGATACACAATTCGTATATTTTTTGTTTGCCAGGTTTTGGATTTGTCTTGAAGCTCTCCTTCACATTTTCTTACCTCGCTAAAGGCTCTAGATCCTTTCCAACTTTCTAAAAGTTTTTCTCTTTTGTTAAAGATGGGCTTTTAAAAGGACATATTGGCCTTCCTTTAAATAGTCCACTAGTTTTTCCTCCATTGCAACCTCCCCTTTTTTATATTAGTATAGTCTATGTTAATAATTTTTATGAGATTCTTTTATGCCTTTTAAAGATTTCTCATAAGAATTTTTTGGTTTTGTTCCCATCAAGTTTAATGGATGGGAAAATTAAAGTAGGCCCAAACAAGATCCTAATCAATGCCAATTCCACATTGCAACCTCCCATTTTTGATATATATATTTTTTCTATGTAAGGTTAATTCTATTAATAAAAGCAAAAAATAAAATTACACCGAGGCCCCGCCTCAACCGCTGTTGCTAGAGTTCATCAAGAAGGTCTAAACTACCCCAGATTAGGGAAGCCAATTTGACATGGCAAAAAGACCACTCATATATCCCAGGATTGTCACCAAAGGAAACCCATACATAGGACTCGGATCCATGGTTTGAAGCAAAACCCCGAAAAAGATTCAACACAGTGCCACTAGAAGCGACAACAAAACGATAGACCCGCTGGTCAATCACACAAACAACAAAAACAAATATTATCAGATAATATTTAGAATACCATCAGGTCCGCATCATCGCATCGCACATATGAAGGTGTAAAGGCACTGCCCCTTGGATTCGCCGATGCGATATTGTGGTGCGATCCGATCGTAGTCGCATATTGCTATATGTTAAGGCGCTGCCCCTTGGTTTCCGCCGATGCGATATTGCGATGCGATGGGATCGCAATCGCATATTGCTAAAAGTAAAGGCTTTGCCCCTTGGTTTTCGCCGATGCAATTTGATCGCAATTGCATATTGCTTAAAAGTAAAGGCTCCTCCCTTTGGTTTCCGTCGATGCGATATTGCGATGCGATCCGATCGCAATCGCATATTTCTATAAGTAGAGGCTCCGCCCCTTGGTTTCCGCCGATGCGATATTGTGATGTGATCGGATCGCAATCGCATATCGCTATATGTAAAGGCCTTGCCCTTTGGTCTCCCCATTCTGCGATTGCCGGCAGTCCGTTGGGTGGTCATTAATGTTCTTGGAGATCACCCACCTCCGGGTGCGCTTCTTCCTCCTGACCCATTTCATTCTTTACCAATTCTTGATATTCCAGCATCTGTTGTTTAGTGGCTAGAGTAGAGAGAGTACGTGTATGGAGATCTTTTCCGCTTTCCACTCCTATATTTGCCAATAGGTCAGCTACTTTGTTTCCCTCTTGGCGTATGTGCTTGAGATTGATCGCTTTGTGGGAGGAGAGCTAGATTTCGATAAGTTTTAGTCGACTCTCCATTCTCTAGCTGTTGCTCACCTTACTTGAGGTTGTTCCCTGCAGCATTTTGGTGACCATATATATGAGAATTTGCGAATCTCCCTCTATAACAAGCAGGAATATACCCTGTTTTTGGGCTATAATGAGTCCCTGCCATAATCCTTCTAACTCTGCCAAGTTGTTGGTGTCCCATCCAGTTGAGCCTAAGTAGGTTAGAATAGGAGTTCCCTTATGATCTCTGAATATTCCTCCAAATCCAGCCTTTCCTGGATTTCCTTTCGAGGCTCCATCAAAGTTTAGCTGGAACATGTGACAGGGAGGAGGAATCCACTTATCTGGTGTTTTGCTTCTTGCTTGAATTTTTCCGTTGATTATCATTTCTTGGTTCCACTGCAGATTCCAATTTGTCCATATGGTTTGTTCCAACGGGAGAGAGGGAAAGTCTTCCTCAGACCATGTTTGTAGAAGTAGTGTTTCCCTGATATTTTGACATACTGTATTCCATAGAGATTCCAAGGGCATAGATTGGTCCTTGAAGATTCGCCAGTTTCTCTCCTTCCATAGTGTCCACATGAGAAAACCCGGTATAAGCTTCGATAAGGAGTTTAACAGCTTGCTCTTGAATGGGTTCCTTGCCTAGTTGCGAACAGTGGAAACTATATCTCCTTGTGTCCTTCCATCCTTTTGGCATCTAAAGCTGAACTTTTCCCAAAGCTTGTGCGCTAATGGACAAGAGTTCATAAGATGTTGAGTGGTTTCCTCTTCTTGCTTGCAGTTGGGACAGATGGAGGGGCCTTGGAAGCTCCTCTTCCTGAGATTGTCCCAGGTAAGGATTTTATTGTGACATAAGAGCCAAAGAAAGGTCGAGACTTTTGGCCAAATCTTGGGGTCCCATATTTTATTCCATAGAGGGTCCTTGACAATGTGTTTCTTCATGATGATGTGATAGGCCTCCCTAGTTGTGAAGGATCCTTTTTCTTCATAGCCCCATATAAGAATATCCTTTTCCTCTGAGTATTGTATTCTTCTCTTTGCTAGTTCAGTACTGAGAATCTGTTGAGCTGAGTCCGTTCCCTGTCTTATTATGTGGTCCATGCTACACCATTGCCTGTGCCCTTGCAATGTGGAAGAAAGCTAGAAGTGCTTGACAGTATTATAGGTTTGCATTTCCTGTTCCGGGATTTGATGAGGTAAGATCAAATCCTTTAGTTTGGGTTGCTGTTGCCAAGAGTCGTCCCAGAACCTTGCTGTATTGTCGTCCTTCACTTCCCAGAAGCTATGCTGCTGAATTAAGAGCTTGTGTTGCTTGGCCGCATTCTAGATTAGAGAACTTGGGTTGACTTCTGAAATTCGGATTAATTCTTCGGTGGGTCGACTATTGGCATACTTTGTAGTCCATAGGGATGCCCAAGGAGTGGATGGCATAGCAAGCCATTTCCACCAGATGCGGGCACCCATAACCATATTGCTGTGGTAAGGATCCCGCAGACCCATTCCACCAGCAAGCTTTGGCAGGCAAACTGTGTCCCAATTGACTAGGGCCCATTTGCGTTTTTGATCTGAGTTGCCCCAAAGGAAGGATCTCTATAGGCGTTTGATCTCTTTGAGAACCCATTTGGGTGCTGCTAGGATTGAGAAGAGATACAGCGGCATGGATTGCAGAACCGCCTTGATTAAGACAAGGCGACTAGCCATATTGAGAGCCCTATGAGTCCAGGAAGATAATCGAGCCTCCGGTTTTTCTAAGAGCATTCTCCAAGAGGAGTGTTTCATAGTTGAGTTAGTCATAGGAGCGCCAAGATACTTGGAAGGGAGAACAATAGTTGAGAATCCAAGAATACGGGCTATAGAAGCTTGGGTGACAGTGGGGGTATGAAAAAGAAGATTTGAGATTTGGCCTTGTTTATCTTTGCACCAGAGGCCTCCGAAAAGTCTGTCAATAGTGAATTGAATTGTCGAGCTTCCTGGACTGAAGGGTGACCAAAAAACATATTGTCGTCCACAAATTGCTGATGAGTGAAGGCTAGAGTGTTAGGAAATGACAGGCCTCTTAGTTTCTGGGAAAACAGAGCATCTTTAATACTGCGGCCAAGACCTTCCGCCATTAACACAAAGAGGAAGGGAGAAAGAGGGTCCCCTTGTCTGATACCTCGAGAAGGCTGGAAAGTTGATGAGGGGATACCATTGATCAAAATTGAGAAAAAAGAGGAGGAGATGAGACTCGTGACCCATCGAATCCAAGTTGGGGAGAAACCAAAGGCAGATAGGGTCTTTTGAATATACATCCAACTTAAACTGTCAAAGGCTTTTGAGAGGTAGATTTTAAGTAGCATACCTGATTTCTTGGAGTGCTTCAGGGAGTGGATGATTTCGTGAGTGAGGATTATGCCGTCCATAATCTGCTTGCCTTCTACATATCCTGATTGCTCCGGCGAAATGAGAAGTGGTAGCAGCGATTTGAGTCTTGAAGCTACGATTTTGGAAACTATCTTGTAGATGACGTTGCACAGGGCAATGGGCCAAAATTTGTTAGGGGTGTTAGAATGAGCTTCCTTTGGGATAAGGGCTATGAATGTGGCATTCATAGCTGGAAGCATCCACCTCATGGTTCTTGATTCCTCAACAATCTTCCAGACTTCCAATTTAATTAGCTCCCAGAAATTATGGAAAAAGTTGGAGGTAAATCCGTTTGGCCCCGGCGCCTTGCCTTCTTTCAGTTGATGAACTGCATTTTCCACTTCCTGTAAGTCGACCGGCCTGAGTAAGAGCTTGTTTTGCTCTTATGTGACGAGTTTGGGGATGTTCTCTGTGATTTTTCCTATAGCTTGCATTCTGTCCACCTGTGGTTCTTAATGAGCTTGCTTAAAGTAGTTGAGAAGTTCGAGCTCGATTTCTTCATGTTTTTCCACTTTTACCCCCTGCTCATTTTGGATGTGAGTAATATTGTTATTCATTCGACGTTGAATAGTGGAACGGTGAAATTTTTTTGTATTTTTTTCCCCTTCCTTTAGCCACCCGATTCTCGATTTTTGCCTCCAGAGTGTTTCTTCTTGTTTGGCCCTCTCTGAGATCTGAGTTTCAAGAGACTTTTCCTGTTTCGAAAGTTCCTCTGATCTTCCCTCTGTGATGATCCGTTGCTGCAACTGTTTCATATCTTGATCTAGAGCAGTCTGAGCCTAGAAAATGTTACCAAATGAAGAATGGTTCCATTGTTTTATTTTACTCTTGAGGTGTTTAAGCTTCTGCTGAAATTTGAACATGCTTGTACCATTTGGCGAAGAGAAGTTGATCCATTCCGAATTTACCAGATTGATAAAATCCGGATGCGTCATGCAAAAAGTCTCGAAGCGAAACGGCCTGCGGGTAGCATTGCCTGGTTGAGACCATTCGAGAGAAATTGGCCAATGGTCTGAGCCTGCCAGTGGCAGGATTGAAGCTGAAAGGTCTCCCTCTAAGTGGATTGCGTTGTCAGAGATTAGGAATCTGTCCAGGCGAGACGCAATTTGGTGCGAACCAGCTCTTTTGTTATTCCAGGTAAAAAGGCCATTGTTAAATGGCGTGTCAATAAGCCAATTGCTTTGAATGTATTCTTTTAGATTGTTACTTTCCTTGTCCAGCTTATTCCTTCCTCCTCGCTTTTCTTCCATCTTGGTTATCATGTTGAAGTCGCCCCCAGTGATCTAGAGCGGATGAGACCTATTAGTATTGATTGAGGAAAGGGTATTCAAAAGTTCTACCTTATGCATAGCTTCCTGGGGAAAATATACATTGGTTATGTGACCATGTATACTGGTTCCTGTAATGTGGAAAGTAGCTTGAAGGAAATGCTTGTTTGCATGAATGTTGTTGAGCTCGATGGTGCGTGCATCCCAGATGATTGCGAAGCCTCCTAAGGCGCCAGAAGCATCTACTGCTACTGCTATACTACCCGGCCAGATGATTGTGAAGCCTCCTGAGGCGCCAGAAGCATCTACTGCTACTGCTATACTACCCGACCAGACTTTTGCAGCAATTCGGTCTAGAGAGATGGAGTTGCATTTAGTTTCCTGCAGAAAGAGAATTTGGGGTTTCTCTTGCTTTATCATGTTGTTAATCAGTCTTCATTTCCCAGGGCTATTGAGCCCCTTGATGTTCCATGAGATTAGCTTCATGATGGAAGGTTGGAGAGAGAGTTGTAATACTTTGTGAGCTTGAAGTACCTGCCTGACTCCACTAGCATTTCCCCAATGCGTATGATACGTTGAAGATTTGTTTTCCTCCCTCTCTTTTTGTTATCTTTGATTATGCTTTTCCCATCCCAAAGACCTCCAGTTTGAATACCTAGGGATTTTTGCCTTTGAGCTCTGGGGAGAATTACTTCCAGATTCTCCAACTGTCGCTCTGGGATTTTATCATAATTTTTTGTTTTTTTATGCCTGCTCTAGACCAAGAATGTCCAAATCCCCAATGTCTATGCTTTCTGGTTCTTCTTCCATATGCTGTGTGTCACTTATGTCTTCTGTTGTTTTCGTTGCCCAAGAGAGGTCAGGTTGCGAGTTGTCTACCTCCATTCCATGCGAGTACCAGGTTGGGACTGTGTGCATGGCCGCGGATGAAGGATCTGTGGGTAATGGTTCTTTTGGGATTTTTTTGGGATCAGAATGTGCAGGTTGTTTGTTCATCATGGGATCCTTCTCAGATGGGACAAGGGGCTCAGGGTTGTGTACTTCTTGTAGGGCTAGCACTTCAAAACTGTTGCTCGTAGAGGGTTTTGATGAACTGACTTGAGGCTTCTTAGGGATTGTAGCAGGTTTTTTGTGATTTTTCCTACGGTTGGCAACTTTAGTGAAGCCAGTCAGATCCGACGCCTCAGAGGCAGTGGTATTCGAGGGTTTCTGGTTTAGAGGACAGTCCCGAAACAAGTGACCTAGTGCATGGCATCTTCTGCATCTGAACAACACATGTTCATAATCAATCAACTGAACCCATTCAACATCGTCATGAAAAATACTTACCGCATCCGGAAGTGCCTTGCTAAAGTGCATATAAATGCAAATGCGGGCGAAGGAGGTATATCTTCGGAGTTTTGTTTTCTCTGTCGTTTTGACAAATTCACCGAGACCATTTCTTATGGTTTGTAATGTCTCTTCGTCCTAGTATTCCATTGGGAGTGAGTAGAGACGGATCCAGACTGGCGCCCAGCTGAGATCTTCTTTGTCTGGATTAAAGCGCTCCACCCATCCCCTAAAATACAGGCCAGCTGCGTTGAAAAAATATGGGCCGCCATCTAGTACTCTGTTTCGGTCCTCCAAGCAGTTAAAGATGGTCGTGAAGAACCCTTTAGGTCCTAGCTGCAGCGTTATGTGTCCTTTTGGCTTCCACTTCGCTGCTATCCAGCCATGCAACGCTTTCTCTGTTGGCCACATACGTATGAATTTGCCTATCAATGCATGATCACTCACGTACCGGATCTGAGCATTGATTCGATGATTTGGGAGCTTTATTTTTGGTCGTTCAGCAGCGACCGGTCTACAGGTGTTTGAGGTGACCTGGGGGTTCTCCTTGTCGTTCGCCTTGGCATCTTGTGGATCTATCTTCTCTCTGTCTCCATTCTGATCAGCTGAGCTAGTTCCTTCCTCACGCCTCTGAGGAGAATCTTTTGCGTTGGGGGGAGGCGCAATGTCCTCCCCCTAGGGGTTATTCATGTTGCTCGCACTGCTTCTTGTCATGTGCTGCCTTTCGTATTGCTGGTGGTATGTCAGTATTGCAGAAGTCTGCTCAGGTCTGCCGTTGCAGGTTCTGCAGAAACCCTAAGTCGCCATTCCCTCAGACCTCTAGTCCACCGTTCCCATCCCCTTTTTGATATTATTATAGTCTATGTTAATAATTTTTATGAGATTCTTTTATGCCTTTTAAAGATTTCTCATAAGATTTATTTGGTTTTGTTTTTGTCAAGTTTAATGGATGGGAAAATTAAAGTAGGCCCAAACAAGATCCTAATCAATGCAAATTCCACAGTTGCAGTGGGCATAAGTGAAGGCTAAGGCTAAGTTAATTATGGTTAATTTATATAATTTTATGCTACATAATTATTTAATGTGTGTTTTTAAAAATTTAGAAGCAATGCAGGTAAAATATGGTGGAGGAGCACTATTGAATATCTATGCATAAGAGGGGTAGAGGGTGAGTCTTTCAGTTGTAAAGCCCATTTAATTCTCCTCATTTCAAATACAATGGTATTACTCCTTCCTTGCATAAGATTTTTGGTTGTTATTTAATATTTTTTATAATATATTATAGTATGTTTAATGCTTTTCATGAAATTTTGGCTTCTTTTAAAAGCTTTTCATTGGGTGGAGGAATCAAGGTAACCTGTGTTTAACACTCATATTGTCTTTTTAGGGTTGACAAAGTTTCCATATGTGGAGCAAATGAAGGCGAAGACAAGGGATGATAAGATAGGTATGTTTTTTAAATGTATTTTTTTTTATAATATCTATATGAGAGAGAGATTGTATTACAGTGTAAAGGTAAACACAAAGATAGGTTTTTTGGTGCAAAGCTTGTGTATGATTTGTTACAAAATCTTTCTCATTTCAAATACAACAATTCTCCTCCCCCTTAATGCTTTAGGTTTGATTTCTAGTGCATAAGATTAATCATAATATTGTTGGTCTCTAATCAATATTTCTCATAAGATTGTTGATATTTTGTGCAGGGTGTCCTTCGTTGGCCATCAACCCATATTGGGGTTGTGGATAGGTGTCTCTATCTATTTTTTTTTCTTTTCCTATTTTCATTTTGTTATTTTTGTTGTTTTTTTGCTACTGATGTGATTTTTTTCTACTCTTATTTTTTCCCTTCACATTTGTGAGCATGGCCATGCTAATTTGTCATTTGATACTTCTTTTTTTTGTTATGCGCCTTTTTTTTTTCTATTTTCCTAATTTCTTTCTTTTTTGGATTTGGGGATGAGGGGGAAGCAATGAAACAAGTCATTACAACGCGTTGTGGGTTTAGTTACAAGAGTGTAGTGGGCAAAGGAAATGGAGGTATGTATTAATGAATTTACGGTTTAGTTACAAGAGTGTAGTGGGCAAAGGAAATGGAGGTATGTATTAATGAATTTACTTGTTTACTAGTATATAATTTTATCCTTGTTTTAAGTTAACTCATTTGTTGCTTCATAATTATCTTATGCATTCAAATTTAAATGCAATGTAGATTAAGGAAGGTGGAGGAGCACTGATGAAACAATTGAATATCTCTATGTGCGAGAGATGTGTGGCACTATAGCAAATGTAGAGGCATTGGCATAGAGGGTGAGTTTCTTCTTCTGTTTTTGTTTTCTGGTGCTATTGATCTTTTTTTTTGCATTTGGGAGCATGGCCCTCCTTGGTTTGATGGTAAACCAAGTCAAATATCCCAAATAGTAGTAATAACTTCATCCTCAAATGTGCCCCTTTAGAACAATTATTCAATCAAAATAGACAAGAGACATGTGGACAAGTCACCCCATGAGAAGATGTGCAAATCATCTTCACATGCGTGGATATATAAGTCACTCAACCCCCAAATGGGCAATCTTCAAGAGAATGCATGGGTTCATGTGAAAATAATCCTTTTGTAGTGAACAATATACAATATATGATGGGCCATCTCATGTTATAACTAAATACAATTTGCCAAATGCAAATGCCAAAATAGGTGCCCTTAATTAGCGTAAACATTGTGCATAAAATTTGTACCATTAATCAAATTGCCCCCAAAATAGTTGTCGGTTTTCAAATATGCGGGTAAAGTATTTGCACCATTAATCAATTTTTCCTTAAAATAGTTGTTTGTTTTCAAATATGTGGGTAAAGTATTTGAGCCATTTTGTTGCAAGACTCATGCTTAATTAGATGCATATTATATTATTTGAGATTTATGTATATAATGTGTGGTATGAAAACGTGGGTAGAGGAAGGTGGCGGAGTATCAAGGAAACTACGAAAATGTTCCTGTATGGGAGAGACTTACTAATGTGTAGGAGAACAAGGGAAAAAGGTGTGTTTTCTTTTGGTTTTGACATGGATATCTTATTGTTTCAATGTAATGCTTCTCCTTCCCCCTTCCTTGTTTTGGAATTATGATTTTGGTTATTACAGAGGATGTATTTTTGCAAAATATCACTTATATGACTTTTTGTTTTGATTTATCTTTTTTCATAATATATGCAAGTGTTTGTTTGGTACGTTTTGTAGGAAATTAAAGCAGGTCCTAACAACGCATGTTTATACAAGCATAGTGGGCGAAGAGGAAGATTGAGGTGATATGTATGGTTCCATATGCGTGTATTTAAATTCAAGGCATCTTACATTATTTGTCATATATCTGATCATTGACCACATTGTAAGGCAGGTAATGTAATGTGGAGAATCACTAACTAAAGTGTTGAAATGTATTTATGAGCAAGACACTGTAGTAGGGTGCAAAATTAGAGGCAAAAGTACATGTGAGTTTTCTTTTGGTGCAAATATCCATATATAATCCACTATTTGCCTATAAATGATCATTCTTCTTTATTCATGTAGGGTTTATGAGTTTTAGTCTTTACAAAAGATGTAATTTTTAGTGCATAATATTATTTGTAATATCTCACAACTCTTGTGTATATCTAGTATTTTTCATAATGTCTTATTTAGTGCAATGCAATGCATACAATGGAATGTGAAGAATCAGTAATGAAACTATTAAAATATTTTTATGAGAGAGAGATTATAGTAGAGTGTAAAGGTAATGACAAAGGTAGAGGTGAGTTGTTTTTTGGTTCAAAATCTATGTAGGATTAGTTACAAAATCCTTCTCATTTCAAATACAACAATTCTCCTCCCTCTTAACGTTTTATGTTTGATTTCTAGTGCATAATGTTACTTATAATATTGTGAGTCTGTAATTAATAGTTCTCATAAGATATGTTGATGTTGATATTTCGTGCAGGGTGTCTTTGGTTGGCCATCGACGCATTTTGGGGTTGCAGATAAGTGTCTATGTTTGTTGTTTTTCTTTTCGTGTTTTCTTTTTGTTAGTTTTATTGTTTTTTTGTTATTGTTATGATATTTTTTTCTACTCTTAATTTTTTTCCTTCACATTTGTGAGCATGGCCATGCTAATTTGTGGTTTGATTTTGATTTTTCATTTTGTTATGTGCCCTCTTTTCTATTTTTCTTAACTTTATTTTTTTTTTGGATTTGGGGGTGAGGGGGAAGCAATGAAAGAAGGCATTACAACCTACATCTTGGTTTTAGTTCCAAGAGTGTAGTTCTAAAGGGTGAGTTTCTTCATCTGTTTTTTTTCCCGCTACTATTGATCTTTATTTTTGCATTTGGGAACGTACTCCTTGGTTTGATGGTAAACCAAGTCAAATATCCCAAATAATAGTAACAACTTCATCTTCGAATGTACCGCTCTAGAGCAATTATTTAATGAAAATAGACAAGAGATATGTGGATAACTGACTCCCGTGTGACGATGTACATGTCAAACCTCCTTCACATGCATTGATATGTAAGTCAGGCAGCACCCCAAATGGAAAATCTTCAAGTGAATGCATGGGATCATGTGCAAATAATCTTTTTATTAGTTAGCAATATACACTATAAGATTGACCATATCATGTTGTAACTAAATACAATGTGCCAACTACAAATGCCAAAATAGGTTCCCTTAATCGGGATAAACAATGTGCATTTGTACCATTAACCCATCTGTCTCAAAAATAGTTGTTGGCTTTCAAATATGGGGTAAAGTGTGTTAGATGTTTGTTTATTAAACACCTTTAATCTCCTCAAATAGGTTGATCTTCTTGTTTCTGTGAAGTATTTTCTAGGCTATCACTTATTACGTTGGTTGCTATTGGAAGATTAAACTAATACTATAGATGACTAATGTAGATCAGATTTATTGGGGTAGCAAGATAAGAAACATTTTTACATCCAACGTAAAAGATCTGTGACATCCATGTCAAGTGCTAATGCATGTAGGGTTGGCTTGGAACAAGTAGATTTGACACTGGAATCATAAGTATTGCAATTCAAGCTCTAACTATAGCATAAATAATATTGTTGTAGTGTGTTACAATTGCAGATCTCTATATAGTGTTGCATCCTCTAGTCTAGTAGCTTTAGATGGTTCATATCAAGAAGAAGGCCATTTTGAAATAATCTTTTGTGCCATGACTATAATAGACTCATGGGTGCTTCCATTGTCCAAAATTCCTCAACATAAGTTCACCACAAATAATCCCCTATGAATGTTTCATTTATTCTTAGACCTCAAAATAGATTAGGTTTGACCTTTCAAAGTTATGAATACAAGCATGGCCAACATAAATTGATGGACGTCTTTTTGTTGGGAATGGCTTGCTTTTTGGGAATGCCTTATTGAATTTTACTTTTGTTTTGCAATATTTCTTTGTTATTGCCTTGAATTTTGATCATTTCAGATGATGCATGATTTGGGGTAACACATTTAGAATTTTTGAAAGTTCGTTACAACATTGCTCTTCCACTGTCAATTGTTGTAACCGTGTTTTGGTTTTTTTTTAATGTTATTTTTGTAGATTCCAATTCCATAAATAAACAAAACTTGCACTAACATGATGCATGTTTTTTTTTTTTATTATAATCTTTCTAGAAAACGAGGTTGAATTCTAGGCCTAGAGAAAGATTTTAGACCCACAAAGATAGGTCTACAACCCTAAAATAGTGGCAGATCGGTGTTGGAAAGTATTCCAAATTATTACCCTAGCTACTAAAACCAACTCTCTTGTGTAATTTGGCACATGCTTTCATCCTTGCCATACCTTATTTGAAGGTGAGACAACTTGGAAGTTTGTGCACAATAAGGATGACACCCAAAACAATTCTAAAATTCTAACTAGGAACCATAAAAAGTTCTCTATTATCTTGTATAAATTGATTTACTAATTTAATGCCCTTTCCAAACTTAGAGTTAAGCAAACCACATGAATGTATTTGTAATTGAATCTTTCCTCCTTTTTATACTAATTTTGCTAACATCACTTTAGGGCCAACCCCCTAAAATTATGACTATATAAATAGGGTCAATCTACTTAGGCATATATTTCTCCTACATAGGTTGGCTTTCCTACACTTGTTTTTGTTGTTGTTGTTCTTTATTCTTGTATTTAATTGGAGTTCAATTTTGATTTAAGGTTTCAAATAAGCTGCCATGCATGTTGTCCTTGTCCCATTTATAACTACCATTGGTATCAAATTTTGCTTGGAATTGTTCTCATAATAGCGTTGGTCTTTAAGTAAAAATTTTCATAAATGCTTTCATATTTGTTTCATGTTTCTTAGAACATTTAATGTGTATTTAATATTTACTAACAATATTTTTTTTGGTGTGTATGGTGCTCCTTCCTAGCTAGCAAAGCGTTTTGGAGTTGCAGACGAGTGTCTCTATCTATTGTTTCTCTTTACATGTTTTCTTTTTGTTAGTTTTGTTGTTTTTTTGCTATTGTTGATTCCTATTTGGTGTAAAACCCATGCATGCTTTGGTATAGAAACCTATGTTGCAGTAGTATATATGTATGGTCCCATATGTGTTTTTGTATAACTTTGAGCCATCTTAATTATTAATCATTTGTTTAATTTTTGAAGCAAGGCAATGTAGGTAAAGGAACGTGGAGGATTCGTGATGAAACCATTGAAATATTTTCATGAGAGAGATATTGTAGTAGAGTGTAGATGCAAAGGTTGAGGTATGTTCTTTTGATGCAAAATCCATGTATGATTTGCTATGTAATTTCCCCTCCTTGCTTATTTAGTGTTTGTGATTTTTGGTGTTTGCATAAGATGTATTTAATAGTGAATAAGATTACGCATAAGATTTTCAGTCTCCATCAAGATTTGTCATAAGATATTTTGATTTTTGTTTCATATTTCTCACAATATTTGATATGTATTTAATATTTCTCATAATATTTTTTAATCTCTCTTTAATACTTATCTATTTTTTGATGTTCAGGTATTTAATATTTCTCATAATATTTTCTAATCTCTCTTTAATACTTATCTATTTTTTGATGTTCAGGGTGCCCTTGGTTGGCCATGGATGCTTTTGCAGTTATAGTGTAGATTCTATTTCTTATTTGTCTTTTTATTGTTATTTTTGTGTGTAGATTCTATTTCTTATTTGAAATTGTCTTTTTTTGTTATTTTTGTATTATTGGTTATATTTTTTTGTTTTTGTTGTTCTATTTT